>JAZGLO010003394.1:0-50791 GCA_036873155.1 Biomphalaria sudanica | reverse complement strand
TGCTCGAAGAGGAAGGAGTTGGGAACAAATATTTAAAGAGATGCATAGCTACTTTGGGAAACTTGAGGACAGCAGCGAATGGGTTAAATTCAATTGTATTGTACATTTACAAAGTGTGTATGTTATTAGAGGGATTCCTAGATCCAAATAAAAGCTTTGTGCTTATTACCCTAGGATCTCAGTTTTAAAAGTTGTAGTTTACATTTTGTATCTCCGGCATCCCGATATGGTTTGAGTGCTCAGCAATTGTTCAATGGGAAAGATCTATACGAAATTGAACATGTTTAGCGCATTGTCTCATCGTAACATCAACCAAGACATTGTAGTCATAGCGCACTCAAACATATCGTCATTTACGCCCATTTTACTTATAAGATAAGTAAGATAAGTAATAATAGTATTTAGAAAATAATAGCGGGCCATTCTATTGTGTATTTAGAGCCAGGTAAAACGTGCTGAAGTTAACGGGGAATTCTGCTCCGATCAATAGTCATTATTATTTCAACTCATCGACAACATCTAATCGGCTCACCATCGACGTACTGACAAAGAAGTTGTTTTTTTCCTGTCGTGTAGTAAAAACGTTTTTGCACAAATAGTTACATCGTCGTAGTAGTGTAGTTTTTTCAGACATATAGTCCAACTAAACCGTTATAGGCAGTGGCGTAGCTAGAGTGGGGTAGGGGGGAAATTTGAAAATCACCTGGGCCCCAACTTGAGATGGGCACCAAATGAGTGTTCGAAATATTTTTTTACATTACATATTAGTTACTACGTAAAATGCAGGGGCCTCAAAAGAGGCCAAGCCCCCCACCGGGCCCCCAAATGATGGCGAATTCCTAGCTACGGTAGGTATGCGAGTTGTTTTATTAATCCTCTTCATTGACCTTTTTCTTGTGACTGTAAATTTTTATTTTGAAGAGACCTGCTCGTCCACAATAAAACGAGCAGGTGTATATAGTTCGTCCATCGTGGTTCGATGATGACCACTTTGTCATCCAGGGGGGTTAGGGCTTTGCACTGGGGTTTTATGACTCCTCATGTAGCTGGTGAGACCTATGTGAACTTAGAATGTTCGGCTGCACACTGGGCAGGTTATTCCAGCTGGAGCTGGAAAACGCAAGTGTAGGTGGAATTCAAAGACGCATTCAAAGACCGCATCACAAACCAAGAGATTCAAGACAGGGTTACAGCAGCCATTAGACCCCCATGATCATATGATGATCTGCCAACTATCGTAAAAAAAAAAAACGCAAGCTAAAAATCTATGGCCATACAAGATCTTCCTTCGGGGAACAGTAGAAAAAAGCAGACTAAGAAAGCGATGGGAGGACAACCTAAAAGAATGGACGCCATTGAAAGGGGGCTATACTCCGGCATAAGACAGAGAGGAATGGTGAAAGACAGTGGAAGAATCTTGCATGGTGCCCCAACGATCCAACAGACTAAGAGATATGTAAGGTGGGTTTGGGTGTTTGAGGAGCCAGACATTTTTCTTTTGGCTTTTTTTTTCTTCCTCAGATGATGTCATGGCATTTTCTGTCTCCATAGCTCTCTTTGTCCCTCTCCCTACACGGTGTGGGTTCAATGCTTTTTCTTCCCAGTAGTCTCCATAGCTCTCTTTGTCACTCTCCCTACACGGTGTGGGTTCAAGGCTTTTTCTTCCCAGTAGTCTCCATAGCTCTTTTTGTCACTCTCCCTACACAGTGGATTCAAGGCTTTTTCTTCCCAGTAGTCTTCATAGCTCTCTTTGTCACTCTCCCTACACGGTGTGGGTTCAAGGCTTTTTCTTCCCAGTAGTCTCCATAGCTCTCTTTGTCACTCTCCCTACACAGTTGGTTCAAGGCTTTTTCTTCCCAGTAGTCTCCATAGCTCTCTTTGTCACTCTCCCTACACGGTGTGGGTTCAAGGCTTTTTCTTCCCAGTAGTCTCCATAGCTCTCTTTGTCACTCTCCCTACACGGTGTGGGTTCAAGGCTTTTTCTTCCCAGTAGTCTCCATAGCTCTCTTTGTCACTCTCCCTACACGTTGTGGGTTCAAGGCTTTTTCTTCCCAGTAATCTCCATAGCTCTCTTTGTCCCTCTCCCTACACAGTGGGTTCAAGGCTTTTTCTTCCCAGTAGTCTCCATAACTCTCTTTGTCACTCTCCCTACACGTTGTGGGTTCAAGGCTTTTTCTTCCCAGTAGTCTCCATAGCTCTCTTTGTCCCTCTCCCTACACGGTGTGGGTTCAAGGCTTTTTCTTCCCAGTAGTCTCCATAGCTCTCTTTGTCCCTCTCCCTACATGGTGTGGGTTCAAGGCTTTTTCTTCCCAGTAGTCTCCATAACTCTCTTTGTCACTCTCCCTACACGGTGTGGGTTCAAGGCTTTTTCTTCCCAGTAGTCTCCATAGCTCTCTTTGTCCCTCTCCCTACACGGTGTGGGTTCAAGGCTTTTTCTTCCCAGTAGTCTCCATAGCTCTCTTTGTCACTCTCCCTACACGGTGTGGGTTCAAGGCTTTTCTTCCCAGTAGTCTCCATAGCTCTCTTTGTCACTCTCCCTACACGGTGTGGGTTCAAGGCTTTTTCTTCCCAGTAGTCTCCATAGCTCTCTTTGTAACTCTCCCTACACGGTGTGGGTTCAAGGCTTTTTCTTCCCAGTCGTCTCCATAACTCTCTTTGTCACTCTCCCTACACGTTGTGGGTTCAAGGCTTTTTCTTACCAGTAGTCTCCATAGCTCTCTTTGTCACTCTCCCTACACGGTGTGGGTTCAAGGCTTTTTCTTCCCAGTAGTCCCCATAGCTCTTTTTGTCACTCTCCCTACACAGTGGGTTCAAGGCTTTTTCTTCCCAGTAGTCTCCATAGCTCTCTTTGTCACTCTCCCTACACGTTGTGGGTTCAAGGCTTTTTCTTCCCAGTAGTCTCCATAGCTCTCTTTGTCACTCTCCCTACACGTTGTGGGTTCAAGGCTTTTTCCTCCCAGTAGTCTCCATAGCTCTCTTTGTCACTCTCCCTACACGGTGTGGGTTCAATGCTTTTTCTTCCCAGTAGTCTCCATAGCTATCTTTGTCACTCTCCCTACACGGTGTGTGTTCAATGCTTTTTCTTCCCAGTAGTCTTCATAGCTCTCTTTGTCACTCTCCCTACACGTTGTGGGTTCAAGGCTTTTTCTTCCCAGTAGTCTCCATAACTCTCTTTTTCCCTCTCCCTACACGGTGTGGGTTCAAGGCTTTTTCTTCCCAGTAGTCTCCATAGCTCTCTTTGTCACTCTCCCTACACGGTTTGGGTTCAAGGCTTTTTCTTCCCAGTAGTCTCCATAGCTCTTTTTGTCACTCTCCCTACACAGTGGATTCAAGGCTTTTTCTTCCCAGTAGTCTTCATAGCTCTCTTTGTCACTCTCCCTACACGGTGTGGGTTCAAGGCTTTTTCTTCCCAGTAGTCTCCATAGCTCTCTTTGTCACTCTCCCTACACAGTTGGTTCAGGGCTTTTTCTTCCCAGTAGTCTCCATAGCTCTCTTTGTCACTCTCCCTACACGGTGTGGGTTCAAGGCTTTTTCTTACCAGTAGTCTCCATAGCTCTCTTTGTCACTCTCCCTACACGGTGTGGGTTCAAGGCTTTTTCTTCCCAGTAGTCTCCATAGCTCTCTTTGTCACTCTCCCTACACGGTGTGGGTTCAAGGCTTTTTCTTCCCAGTAGTCTCCATAGCTCTCTTTGTCACTCTCCCTACACGTTGTGGGTTCAAGGCTTTTTCTTCCTAGTAATCTCCATAGCTCTCTTTGTCCCTCTCCCTACACAGTGGGTTCAAGGCTTTTTCTTCCCAGTAGTCTCCATAACTCTCTTTGTCACTCTCCCTACACGTTGTGGGTTCAAGGCTTTTTCTTCCCAGTAGTCTCCATAGCTCTCTTTGTCCCTCTCCCTACACGGTGTGGGTTCAAGGCTTTTTCTTCCCAGTAGTCTCCATAGCTCTCTTTGTCCCTCTCCCTACACAGTGGGTTCAAGGCTTTTTCTTCCCAGTAGTCTCCATAGCTCTCTTTGTCCCTCTCCCTACACAGTGGGTTCAAGGCTTTTTCTTCCCAGTAGTCTCCATAGCTCTCTTTGTCCCTCTCCCTACACGGTGTGGGTTCAAGGCTTTTTCTTCCCAGTAGTCTCCATAGCTCTCTTTGTCACTCTCCCTACACGGTGTGGGTTCAAGGCTTTTCTTCCCAGTAGTCTCCATAGCTCTCTTTGTCACTCTCCCTACACGGTGTGGGTGCAAGGCTTTTTCTTCCCAGTAGTCTCCATAGCTCTCTTTGTAACTCTCCCTACACGGTGTGGGTTCAAGGCTTTTTCTTCCCAGTAGTCTCCATAGCTCTCTTTGTCACTCTCCCTACACGGTGTTTGTTCAAGGCTTTTTCTTCCCAGTAGTCTCCATAGCTCTCTTTGTCACTCTCCCTACACGGTGTGGGTTCAAGGCTTTTTCTTCCCAGTAGTCCCCATAGCTCTTTTTGTCACTCTCCCTACACAGTGGGTTCAAGGCTTTTTCTTCCCAGTAGTCTCCATAGCTCTCTTTGTCACTCTCCCTACACGTTGTGGGTTCAAGGCTTTTTCTTCCCAGTAGTCTCCATAGCTCTCTTTGTCACTCTCCCTACACGTTGTGGGTTCAAGGCTTTTTCCTCCCAGTAGTCTCCATAGCTCTCTTTGTCACTCTCCCTACACGGTGTGGGTTCAATGCTTTTTCTTCCCAGTAGTCTCCATAGCTCTCTTTGTCACTCTCCCTACACGGTGTGGGTTCAATGCTTTTTCTTCCCAGTAGATTCCATAGCTCTTTTTGTCACTCTCCCTACACAGTGGGTTCAAGGCTTTTTCTTCCCAGTAGTCTCCATAACTCTCTTTGTCACTCTCCCTACACGGTGTGGGTTCAAGGCTTTTTCTTCCCAGTAGTCTCCATAGCTCTCTTTGTCCCTCTCCCTACACGGTGTGGGTTCAAGGCTTTTTCTTCCCAGTAGTCTCCATAACTCTCTTTGTCACTCTGCCTACACCGTGTGGGTTCAAGGCTTTTTCTTCCCAGTAGTCTCCATAACTCTCTTTGTCACTCTCCCTACACGGTGTGGGTTCAAGGCTTTTTCTTCCCAGTAGTCAACATCGATGTCCAATTTCTTTTTTCCTGACAACACAATAATCAATTTTTTTTAATTAAATAATTAACTTTTGGTAATAAATTAATTTGTTTGGTATCTCGCACAAGGACAAAAATTGTACTTGACTTAAGTGGCGGTATAATTTGAATAAGTCCCCTTTATCTGTCGCCGCTTTAAAGTAAGTTTGAAACAAACAATAAATAACTATACCTTACTTCCTCACTGCAACTCACTAACAGAGAGGTTAGTATGTCGGCTTGAGGAGGTTAGAGACATGAGTTCGAATTCGTTGTTGTTGTTTTTTTGTAAATGTTTTTAAAAACCGGTAAAATTCAACGAGATATTTCTTTCTTTCTTCCCTTCCCCTCCTCCATTTTTTTACCTGGTTATTTGACTTGTAGGATCATAGCGTAATGAGAAAGCGAAAAGCCTGAAAAAGTGCTTTAAAAAAAAAACAAGTGGTAAAATAAATATTTCTAATCGCCCAGATTTATTGTTAGTTTAGATCTATTACATATTTAATGGCGTGACTGATGCAAACTAAATGACACAATTACACTTCGTATAAGCTTTGTTCTTTTTTTTTAAAGTATTTTCTTTAAGTTTTTTTTGTGTTTTAAGATCCCGTTTGATTCCAAGTACCTAATTGAGGTGGACGCGACCAATTCTTTATCAAACTTTTACAAACTTCATTTTATACAACTTTTATTGACAATATATACCGCTTTCAATTCAATTGTAGAAACACAAGCGTAATGCGACGAGGATGATAAGCCTTATCAAATAAAACAACTCATTTCAAAACTTGTATGCTTCAGTTTCCAATGGCAACTTTCCTCAAGCGTTCTCCCCCTTTTATAAAGCTTACGTGACAGACTTACTCGTGGTTACATCAGAATACGCCAGCCAATACAAGCACGCATACACACTCTTCACTACTCACTGATTGCAACAGTAGTAGTGGAGATCTTCTGACATTACAGATTATAGGGTTAAGGTTCAGCGTACCCCATCCTGTACATTCCAGGTACCTGTGAAGAGACAATCTCCTCTAGGTAACTTCCTTTCTTTTTGGGTCAAGGGTCTTCGTATCGATTTTGGAAACTCGGCCAGGAGTTTTCAAAGCGTAACCACGTAAACACATTTTCTTATTCCTTTTGAAGCAAACTTTATATTCCCTCCTATATATTTTAAACATGTAAGGTCACAGTTGGGGGCCGTGCAGCCACTGGAAATACTGCATTCTTCACTGATCTCTAAACTCCGGTGCCCACCGTGTTATTATTATTATTGTTGTTATTTATTTTGAATATATTTTTAAACATTTATTCTAGCTTCTCGATGTTTTGATTATTAAATTCATTAATTTATCTCTTGGTGTTTGTTTGTTTAATGTTGTAGATGTTCTTTCAGAAGTGAAAATCGTTACATCCGGACAGTGTGTGTGTTTGTGGGGGGGGGGGGGTGGAAAGGGGTACCATCAAGACGACAGTCATTTTCAAAAAGCCTGTGATCGATTCTGTTCAGACGAATTGCTTTCATTTTTCTTTGCATCTTAATGAAGCCATTAGTGCCACTGTTCATCACATTTCGCTCATAAATATAATGAATGCATAGCTGTAACTGGTTTTAACTTGTTGTGCTAACAGAAAAACACAAAACAGTATTTCTACAAAACAGCGCAGAGTCCTACGTAAATAATAAAAGAGACCATTAGCAGTAAAGTCTTTATGAACGATAATGTATTGTCTTCTAGTCCGAAGTTTAAGGCCGCTTGCACACAGCGTGGTTTTGGCCGTACGGCGAATGGTGCAAAAAAGGGAATTGGAGCTTTCATATTATTCACTGGCGGTAAAAATGGATTGATAACGTGGTGTACGTTGCATTAGCGCCGTTTATTGTTTGTGCAAAGAAAAGTTTGTAAATAAAGCATATTATCATAAGCAGCAACCTGGCACAGTGGTTAGTGTGTTGGCTTGAGGAGGCTGAGGAGACCTTAATCCTTGAGTTCGAATTCAGGTCGCTAGCTTTTTATTTTTTATAAATACATTAAAAAAGCGATCACCCAGAAACCCCCATTCTTTCTCTTCCCTACCCCTTTCCCAACTGGTCCAGATGTTAGGATCATTGCGTATTGAGAAAGCTAAAAGCATGAAATAGCACTATATTTTTTTGAAAAAAGGTACTTTTTGTTTTACTTTCTGGTATTGTCTGTTTCTTGGTTTGGAACACATAAGTGTGCATCTATTTATGTAAACGTGTAGAGACGTATCATGCCGTTGGTAATATAAGCTCTGTCTAAAGAAAAACAGATATACAGCTTATTAGTTAAATAAAACATTTTAAAAAGCTGGTCAGTTGCTTATTTTTAAATCAAGGTAGAAAACTTTCAATGAGAAATAATCTTTTCTTATTTTTGTTTTTCTAATTTCGGATTTTCCCGGCAATGTCACGTGAGATGCAAAAAATAGAAAGAACTCAGTAGGTCGTCACGTAGAGTAAGTGTTGCGCATCAGTGACTCTAGGTAGATTTTGTTTAGTGGCTTCCTGATTTTTTGAAAGGTTTTTTTTTTTTTTTTGGGGTGATGGTGCAATGAATCACTTACACAAATACATTGTCTGAAGTACAGGGCATTCAACCAACCGAGCTCACATTTAAAAAATTTAGTGTTTTTTGTTTTTTGTTTAAATATTTTTCTCTCAAAATTCAACGTTAAAGTGGTAGTACAGCCTATGGAGGTACCTGGCCTGCTCTAGCACATCTTTCCATTCTTATATATCCTGTGCTTTACATCCCCATGTCCTGGCCTCTCTAGTACATCTTTCCATTCTGATCTATTCTGGACTTTACCTCTCCATGCCCGGACTCTTAGCTGTTCTAGATTTGCCTAAACAATTTGTACCAAGCAACAATGTGTTTCTTATGTCACCTTAAATGGAAAAAGTCAATGTGCTGTCCAGAAAGGTTGGCTGCTTGGTCGTGTGGCATGCGATCTGGACTTTCTTCTCGATGGTGCATTGTTTGGATCCTGCGAGCCGCCACCCCCAAACCCTGCCGTCCTGCAGGAGGTTTGGGCTAGGATGGTAATAATCTTCCATTTTAAAAGAATACCCGAAACACAGAAAAACACAATAGCAATATCTTAGTGAAGAGCTGACCACAGACACTGGTCAACTATATTTCTAAACATCTTCACGTACACCTTCATCTATCCCTTAGAGTGTTGGACCGTTGGGGCATCACAAAAGATCTGTAGACAGTATTTCTCCATTCTTTTCTGTCTTTTGCCTTTTAGAGAATCTCTTTCAATGACAGGCCCGTCCATTCTTTCTCTGTCCGCCTCTTCTACTTTTTTCCTGATACTGTTCCCTGAAAGAAGGTTTTTGCGAAGTTTAAGTTTGGGTATTTGACAGTAGTTAGCAGATCGTCGTGGGGTCCAATAGCTGTAAGACTAAGACTAAGACTGCTCTATCGATCCATATGGAAATTTGTTGTGATTTCAAGGACTCTTTTCTCATATGAAAACAACACAACAGAAACATTCACATCAATAGAACAGACACAACATAGAGAGTTCATTGAGTGACTAAACACAGATATCAGGGTCCTTTTCATTTTTGATCAACGAGTGGCGTTGATATAATCTGACCGAGTAAGGTACGAACGAGTTCTTGTACCGCTCGGTTCTAGTCTTGATAGATAGAAAACGTAGTTATGATGGAGCAGGTGGCTGTTGTTTTCCAATATTATTCCGATTTTTCTGAGACAGTTCATTTAAATATGATAGTGTTATAACTCTACCATGCGCACCGCTATCCAAGCTAGTGCTGAAGGTGCGCATTTCTAGAAACTAGTCTAGGAAGTATGTTTACATTAAGAGGAGAGAACGATTTCCGCCCAAGTCTAGAGCCGAGATGAAGATGCTGTGTTCAGGGCAGATGTCTTATGTGTTTGTCATGACTCCATGTATTAAATATCTATGTCTCGTTGAGTTGCCTCCCTTAAGTTATTACAATAGTGTTGTGCATGTGATTTTAGATGCTTTTTAAAAGTGTTGTCTAAGCGGCACAACAGTTTAGATGTCGCGTTACCTTGCCAACAAGTTATTCCATATGTTAGCAGATTTTGCATAGTCGCGCAGTAAAAAGTATCTAGGATCTTCTTGTTTAGTTTAAAGCTATTGAGTTTGTATAGGGAAAATAGCCACTAGGCTATTCATCCTGTTTCCAATTTCTTCATTTGTGATGCGGTCTTTGTGATACCTGCGATCTTTCTGTAGCATTTCTAAACTACAGTTTCTCAACGAAGTTCACACTAAGCATATACTTTCGTAGCAGATTCTGTCTTGATTCAAAGTAGCTTATACAGTCTAGTACTTTATCTAATACAGTGTTTCCCAAACTGTGTTCCACGGAACCCCAGTGTTCCGTGAGGCCTGAATAGGTGTTCCACGCACTACTTGAATAATTAACTAGTAGGCCACCACGTGCATCAATCTCTCTAAAAAAAAAATAGCAAAGTGTTCCTCTATATACTCAGAGTGTGCGAATGGTTCCGTTAAGGAAAAAAGTCTGGGAACCACTGATCTAATAGAATACAGGAGAGTTGTAGGTCGTCCACTTCCAACATATAAAATACTGAAATTTAAGAGCAACATGAGGCTCTTCGGAATAGACACCAATAGTACTGACAAAGAAGTAACATGAGTCTCTTCGGAATAGACACCCAATAGTGCGGAGAAAGAAGCACAGGATAGATCCACATGGAAGGATGCAGAGGTGTCCTTAGCAGAGCGCGGGGCCCTGTGTGATGTCATATGTGGGGTCCTTAGCCTATATATACCGTACCACATCTCGCTTACAGGCTCGATCGCCTTTAATGGTGTAGGCCTTATTTTTGCTAATAAACATAGTAGCTTACTTAGGTACTGTACTATTGGCCTTTTCACTAATTACATAGTCATACTGTATTGTGATTTCTGCATGAAAGATTTCGCCTTTTAAGGTTAATAAACGTAACAAATGATTCAGAAACATTTTGCATGAAAAATCCACATACTAGACTACTAGAGAGAAACGAGCGTAATTTTGCTAAACGACCATTAGTTCACGTCTGCTTTACATTGACACACATCTATATTGAAGCTGTTTATGTACATTTGTTTTTAATACTTGGGAACAGAAAATCCTCAGGAAAATCTATAGTGCCATACAGGATGAAACAGGGTGGAGGACACGCACTAACCATGAGATATATCAATTGTATGAAGACCCACCAATAGCGAACGAAATTAAAAAGAACAGACTGCGTTGGGCAGGTCACCTTGAAAGAATGTCAGACAACAGAGGGGCGAAAAACCAAAAGGCAGGCGACCCAAAGGCAGAAGCCCGAATGCGATGGATTGATGAAGTAGAAGCAGATCTGCATCAGCTTGGGGTTAGGGCGTGGAGACGAAAGGCCCAGGAGAGATCTGAATGGAAGGATGTGTTGAAGCAGGCCAGGGCTGTAGCGCCACAGGGATGGAGGGATGGGTTTTAAAGTTTGGTTTGGAAAGAAGTTCGCTCAAGTTGTAATCACGATCAATGTTTAAAGAGAAGTCTACAACTATTTACGTGCCCCAGATAATAATAATATTATTATTATTATTTATAAAGCGCTGTCAACAAACAAAATGTAGGCTCAAGGCGCTGTAATAACATTACAAACACAAACACGAGAGCTAAAATGACAGTTAATCTAAAAAAAATTTAAACAGATAGGTCTTAATTAATGTTCTTCTTAAAAGTGGTGTAGCATGTTGTCTGTCTGAGATCAATGGTTAGTGAGTTCCAAACCTTTGGTCCGTGCTCTGAAAAGCCCGCAGACCGTAGCTTTTGAGGGAGAAACGTGGCACCACTAGAAGCGTTGAGTCCGTTGAGCGCAGGGCTCTCTGGGGGACATATGGAGTAATCAGTTTGCTGAGGTACAAGGGCATCTCGTTGCTATATATACACTGATGGCAAAGTGTGGCGACCTTGTAATCGATTCTCGCTTTCAAGCCAATGGAGCGTGCGCAAGAGCGTAGTAGCAGAATCTTGTCTTGTTTTTCTAAGTACTATTCGTGCGGCGTTGTTCTGTATACGTTGCAGCTTGGCTATTTTGTCATCAGGTATACCTGCTAGCACGGCGTTACATTAGTCAAGGCGGGAGAGTATGAATACCACACCAGATGTCAGGGGGGAAAGCCTAACTAGCATGTATCAACACCCACTTTCTTTTTGCCGCCGGCCAATCTGCCCCATTCAGGGTGACATTTTCATTCCTATCATCGTTTCTATCTCTAAGTACTGCTTTTTGAATTGCAAACAATTACGTCCTGGACAGCCAAACAATTCTTAACATTGGTGTTGTAGACTTTCTAAAATAAAAATAGACAAAACGTGGCTACTTTCTACAGTTCTAGAGCTTAGAAAGGGGACGTTTAGCTCCAGGTGAGCTTGACTGCATACATTATTAATCTTCTAACATTGTGTGCGGCTGCTTAGATGAAATTAACCGTCTTATCCTAAGCTAAAATCTACGGTCTGCGGGTTTTTTCTGTGCATGGACCAAAGATTTGAAACTCACTCCCCATTGATCTCAGAAAGAAACATGCTTCACTACATGCAAGAAGAACATTAAGACCTATCTGTTTAAAACTTTTTTAGATTAGTTTGTCATTTTAGCTCTCGTGATTATGTTTGTAATATTATCACAGCACCTTGAGCCTACATTTTGTTTGTTAACAGCGCTTTATAAATAAAACCATTATTGGATTATTATTAAATTATTGAAATACAATATTCAATTAATCGTCAACAAATAAGATAATCAATTTAAAATAAAAATTATTGTGAAAAAAACACAATAAAAAACAAAAATGTATTATTCTATTTTATTTTTAATAACCGTTTTTAGAACAATACTCAAAATATTAAATGCATAAAAAAGTATAAAAGTAAAAAAAGCTGTACAAGTTGTTTTTTTTTTAAAGTGTTTTTATACTATACATTCGGATACTAAGACATTTTACTGCAAACATGCTAGTATTCTCGTTTAAGACATCTGTACTTCAAATTAGGTTCTAATTTCACACCACTTCCACATTACACGAAATGAACAATTTGCATCATGGTAGGAAGTCTAAAACGTTTTCATTAGGACATCTCTTTGTCTTTGTCAAGACATTCTTAATGTTATACAATGTCTCTTTGTCTTTGTCAAGACATTCTTAATGTTATACCAAGTTCATAAGAATTAGTTGTAAAGGCATAATAATATTTCAACTTCATAAAAACGTTATCCAACAGATTATCCAATAACATCCTTACAACAGTATCAACACATCGCATTAAGTTAACTGTATTTAACATCATATCTAGTCAAAACATCCGAACACCCATAGGTCACGCATTGTTTTTTTTTATGTTGTACATGACTCGGATGTTTTGCATGTTTTTGGATGTTCCTTCCGAATTAAAGATTATTATATCCTAACTCAACCCCCACCACCCTTACAAGAAGACGGAAGATCAAGGCGGTCAGGGTTCGAGCCCTAGACCATCAAGACGACAGACCATTAACACCAACCACACATCCTACTACTTATTACAAGTACTAAAAGTTTGCCTTTTTTTTTTCAATGACATTTAATAATTTGTGTTATTTAATATTACCCCCCTTTTTATTGAAAAAAAAAAAAAAAGCAGCAATACAAAATGTCTGCAAACACGAGGAATGTCAACCTGGCACTATACACACAATGTGTATACCACAGACCTATATATATTATATTTAGACTTGACATGGAGATCTCTTAACACTACAAAACAATGTCGTGAAAAACTTCAAAAAAGCTGAAACAAGGCGTAGTAATAAGAAGTTGTTTTTTTTCAACCCTAACCTATATAACATATGATTTAATGTTTAGATCTAGATCTAGTAATTGAACATCAATAATAAGAGCAATCTAGTATCAAAATTATTATTTTGTAATTTTTAGATACATAATCTACAAAGATCTAGGTAATCAATCTATTTAAATTTCCATAAGATGATTTAAATCAGCATGAATTATTTCGATCTAGGATTTGCGAAACATTATCTAAATGGAAACTAACAGGAACAGGCTTTATTTCATTTATTTGCGTGAATATATATTTCTGTAATTAATAGCCCATTCTAATTAAAATCCAATAAAATGGTATTGCATTATTTCTAAACTTTCGGAACTAAAGATCATCATCTAAAACAGAAAAAAATCGATTTTCCTAGATTTGGGACGAATTTCATTACAGCTTGAAAAAAAAGTTACGTACATAAACATTCTATATATATAGGTCTGTGAATTGATCAATATCGGATAAAAATGTTTCCGTTTTCCATTCCCGATATAATATATATAGGTCTGTGGTGTATACGTTTATTAAATGGTGGAATGTTATTTTGGGGAGTAGAGTAGAAAAACCGATGAAATCGAAACAAAACATTATCTAGACTGTATACAAGCTTTAATTACAAACGAAACAATATCTAAACAAGTTTTGATTATTAAGTGTGCCGTTCGATACATTGTCGAGTACAATCAGTATCTGCTATTGGTCAGTCAAAGGACAAGAAAAATGAAAGTTATATAGGCAATGTCTTCGATTTCCCAAGATTAAGGATGAGTGCAGTGTTTCACAGGACTATGCAAACCCGGTTGCGACCTGCATTTTTTTCCCACGCCTGATGCAGACAAAGCCGTTGCCCTCTGGAGGTCTATGAACACAAGGAAGAGTAGAAATATGGAGCTCACATTGGAACATCGATGTATGCATACAGAAATAAATAAAAAAACAACAACAATAACCGGGAAAGAAACGACTCAACTACTCTTCAGTTATATATACACATAAATTCAATTCTAGAGATGTATTTCTTAAGCAAAGACGCTTGGGCATGTTTGGCAAGATCTTATTAGCATAAAAAAAAACAACAAAAAAAAAAAAAACATTGCATTTTTTGTAAGTCTTATTTTTTTACATGGTGTGCCCTGCACAGAGTCCCGATCTTTATGGAGAGTGACTCAAATTTATTCACTATTATCTCCCTTTGCACGTTTGGAAGGAACCGTAGTCGAAAAACTGTCCCTGTACAGTCATCTCACTGATTTAGTCAAATACAGGTTTATCTTGAAGTCTAGTCACATGATGGGCTATTTCTATCTTCAAGGTCCGCGTCATTTCAACAAGATTATTTCAGTATTAGCTTTCAACAAATTCAGACTTAATTCACCTCTCATAAAGGTCAATTTCAGAACTTCAACATTCATCTCTATGAATTAAGCTAAACCTTATTGAAATTCCATCGTCCAAAAGGTTGAACTGTACATTTTCGGAATTTCCTAGTCCACAATGTTAAACTGTACATTTTCTGAATTTCTTAGTCCAAAATGTTGAACTGTACATTCTAGGAATTTCCAAGTAAAAATGTTGAACGGTACATTTTTGGAATTTCTTAGTCCAAAATGTTAATCTGAAGATTCTTGGAATTCCGTATTCAAATTACATTGTAGGAAAAAAAGTTTAAAGCGTTGCGATTCCTTTGTCCAAGACACTGTGACAGTTCTAGAGTTGAACGAAAGTGTTTAACATCCCCAAATGATTGACTCTAGATGGCATTCCAGTCACTTCTATATTGACGCCATCTCACTCCAAAGGCGTGAGACGCTTGGGAAATATGTGGACAATTTTGTGAACAAGAAATGTTTCTTCAATGTTAAAAACATACTCTGTGATACTTTTTGACAAGACTGTTCTCTAGACTACGTCTGCCTTATCCAAACACAAGCCGGGCAGAAGCTGCACCACGCACTCATCTCTTTTGGAGGACATCTGGACAGGAAGCTTGTAGATTGGCTTAGTATGAACGCTTAAGCCTTTGTAGATGGGCGCTCTCTTTGCGTCGCAGGGACGAATCAGCCATAGTGGTGCGATCTTTCCGTAAGGTGCAATATTTCTGTGAGGTAAAACCTTGTGCTGTCTGGTGAAGTCTCTGCGTTTCTTGGTCATCCAGATAAAGACAAAGGAACAGCCAATCAGACCGACGAAGACACCTAGAAGAATATATGCAATTAGGGCTAGATCCATTGTAAAGGCTTTATAGTGTATGAGCTTTGTAGCACTGGAAATAACAGGCAGTAGCACTGATTGTAGCACTGATTGTAGCACTGGTTTTTAGGATGTTTTACTGCAATACGATCCTGAAAAAAAGAAAAGTATAAGTTATTATTATATAAATGGCCTTGTTGATTACAAGCCCCATATCTTAGATAGGTTAGGGCCTTAGCAAGTCTAAATTCGGCCCCGGACATCAGGTCAGACATTTAGTTCTAGACCTAGATCTGGGACCTATCGAAAATGTAACGTTTCGATGGCCAAAACCAGGTCACAAACTGAAGTCATTTTCTCGGGACATAATTCTTACGTTGGAAGTTTCATACGATTAGCATTGTCTCCCCTTAAGTTGGGTGTCCGCGAAAGTTTACAAAACTACGACGTCTTTTTCCACGTCATAAATCAAACACTTTATGCAACGCTTAGCAAGTTGAGGCGACCTGCTTGTAGTGTTTGTAGGATTGTATGTAAACGTTTGTAATGCGTTGAAGAAGAGAGGGAGGAAGAACGTGAGAGAGAAAGGGGTGGGAAGAAAAAGAAAGAGAGGAGAGAATTAGAGGAGAGAAAGAGAGGAGAGAAAGATATAGAAGGAGAGAAGGAGAGGAGAGAAAGAGAGAGAAAGAAAGAGAGATAGAAAGATATAGAAAGAGAGAGAGATAAAATCTAAACATTGATGCCCATACTACGGCCAGAGAGACATATCTGACCCGTACCACGATGCTATTCTGTCCTTTGAAACTAATGCTAACAGCGAATAATTAAGTTGCATAGACACGATTGAGTTTGAGGCGATGCGGCACGTCGTTGGAAATGTGTCCCTCAGTGCAAAAAAAAAGGTTAGAGCACCACTGATCTAATAGATTCACTTTCCAGTGGCCTGACGTCATGCGTTCCCATCTACCGCCTTCTGGACAGCCACCACTTCCATCCCCGATTAATGAGCACACTCCATCAAAGTCTTCAACAATCGAAAGCGCTGTGCCAGAGTACATTCTAAACATTTAAAATATTTACCAGCGCTGCTGCCCTGTTGTGTCAGTTGCTACATTGTCGCTACATGAGTTGACAGAATAGTTTGTACTCGAAAACGGATCGAACAGCTCACTTAAAATTAGTACCAGAGACTACCGTATTTTCGCGCAAAATACCCCCCCCCAAACTCGTATACCCCGCGCGCGCGTATACCCCGCACAAATTACAAAATGAGTGAAAACCCGCATGTGCAAAGCGAGGCTTGCGTACTACAAAGTTTAAGTAAAGTTCTCCTTTCAGACCTTGCGATCTATAGGGCAGATTATGTTAAGATCAACGGTTAACGAGCAGGGTGTCATGTGGCCAGCACAATGACCAACCGCTTTTACTTTCCCCAACTAAAGTCAGGTCCTCATTAGAGTTGGATGGACTCTGAAAATTCCGAAATTCAAAATCCCAGTCTTCACAGGGATTCGAACCCAGGACCCCAGGTTCGGAAGCCAAGCGCTTAACCACTCAGCCACCGCGACCCTACCGTAAACTACCGCTACATAAAGTACTATCGGTACTATTTGTTTTCTTGAGGCTTATAATGATAATATAATACTAAAGCTTTCCAATGTACATTTCACAACCACAGTGTTACCACACAGTTAACTATATGACGTATTAAAGACCCACCGGTAGGTCCAGAGTCTCCTTTATGCTATGTCTATTAGTAAAATACACATTTGTAAACCCCCGCAACTTTGTATTTCCCGCACAGCCGCCATTCGTCGGTAAAAACGTGCATAACCCGCGGGTTATTTGCACGGCCATACAGTACTAGTCAAATACAGCAATGAGTATAAACTTCAACTTGTGAAATGGACATGAGGTTTGTTTACTTGTTTGAATGATAAAGAGATGAGACAGTTTTTTCTGAGTTCGTTGCAATGATTCAAGCTTTTATCCGTTGGGATCTCTGATTAGACATTCCTACCTCGGGGAGGGGGGAGATCTTGCTTTTGATGAATTGATGTTGATTAAAGCAAATCTCATCGACTTCGTCCATTGGATAGTAAGTTAGAAGTATAAGTAAGTAAAGTTCCCCTTTTTACAAAGCTTATATCAACTCACTCTGTCTCTGTCTGTCTGTATGTCTGTCTGGTAAAAAGTTTGAACATGTTTTTCTCCCATTTCCCATTCTCTGATCAAGTTAAAACTTTGCATAATTATTATTGAACATGACAAGATATGAATCAATAAAAAAAAAAAGTGATTGTTGGCGATTATTTATTTTGTTTGAAATCGAAGTAAGGGGAATAAATGCTACTTAATGAGAGATGTGGCTATATATATGGATTTAATCCCCTTATTACGTTCTAGCACTTTTTTTTTCTCCCACTTCCGATTCTCGGATCAAGTTGAAATTTTGCAAAATTATTCATAGTCAATGACAGTACATGAATCAATCCAAAAATTAAACAATTAGTTAAATCTTTTAATACTAATATTTAATATATATATAGCAGAAAGGGGGCTAATCGCTGTCATTTTCAGCGGTTCTTTTCCTTAGATAAGTTTCGTTTTTAAAAAAGAATTGGGTGGGAGAGGTACTTTGGTTGAAAAACAAGTCTACCAACCTTTTCTTTAAAAAAAAAAAAAAGACAGCCATTAACTGACAGTAAAACAGTTTATTGGTAAACTTGTCAAACTCAAAGTAAAGTAGCGTAGTCTCCCTTTATTACTTGTTTGTGATCTTTCCTGTTAGATTCATGCGGGAACTCTGGGTGTCTATAATAAGCAGCACACGACAGATCAGCTGACTCACGCGATGAACTTGTCATGTTAAAAAAAACAAACAAACAAACACAAATCTAAAGCCTTGCATGTGTTACTGTAACAGGAAGGTGTGTGTGTGTGGGGGGGGGGGACAAATGGTGACAGTGTGTACACTGCTGCTGGGACTGTGCTGTTTTGTTCTTAATAAATTATAGATGTCCAATTGAAGTGAACATGGTAAATTTCATCTGGGTGTGTTTGCATGCATCTGTGTGAATGAACTGTGAATGTGTTTACACATAAACTAATCACGCTACAGTTTTGTGTCCCCACTTTCTTGGAGGCCTTTAATATTTGTCCTAGTCAGTTTGCTATGAATTCTAATTAAAGTAAAATATTTATTATAACTATGAACTTCTTACCTGCATATCAATTTAACCTTTTAGGTAGGTGTAACTCATATTTGGCACTGACTTAAAAATTAAACCTTTAAATGGCCACATAACCTTCCGCGCTGAAGCAACGCACCCAAAAACCCATCAAATACGTATAGATAAGATAAGATCACGTATTTAGTAGGAAACAAAAAGGGGGGTGAAGTGGTCCCCATCCTGTTCGAGTCCTGTTTCTCCCTTTTGACGGACCTGCCACTGAAAATGATTCACTTTACAACTAATGCAACCCGTTCAGTCCTATCCCAAGTGTTGTCACGATAGATCTATAGCAGCGGTTCTCAACCTTTAAAGCTCGGCGACCCTTTTTACAATCCCAAACTCTGCCGCGACCCCCCCCCCCCCCACCCCAAACACATACGACAATAGAAGAGTAGACAATAACAATCCATATTTTCGATGGTCTTAGGCGATCCCTGGAAAATGGTAAACGACTTCCAAGGGGGTCGCGACCCACAGGTTGAGAACCCCTGATCTATAGATTCTTTGCCATAACGAAGGCTTGCCTATATGACAGAAGACATGCTCTATACGGTGCCATTTGCATTAAATAAAGTTCATTTTAGTCTGTCAAAAACAAATCTCATAATTTTTATGTAAACATCTCTACCAACAAAGCTGCAAAGTTTACTATGATCGATTGACATTATTGAGATATATTAATCTAAATGTTTACATACTGTGAATATTCTAACGTGAAGAAAGTTGACTTCAAACTCAACTATAGCATTAGATTGTCAATAATCACAGCTTAGCACGCTAATGAAGTTTACCGTGTTAATCTTGGCAAGTGATGACCTAGATCTATATAACTGGCAAGTTTGTATCTCTACACAGCATCAATGTCTTTATGGTCACAACTATATATGACTTCACCTACACCAAGTGATGCGAACATATCTAAAAAGTTAGAACCATGAACAATATTTACTGACCTTTAAGTCAAACGAATCTGATGCAGTTGAATCAGAATAATACTATCCAGATTCTCAAGTGCCCACAAGCTATATACTAGTATATACTATCAAACCTAACCGCCCCCTTCTCTAGTGTCGGCCTGGTGGGTAAACCCGAACAAAAATTCATACTGGAAATGTGTTGGTGATTATAAATAAACTGGTGAATTGCCTAAACAAGATGACTTAATCACTGTAAATAGTTATACAATACACATCTAATAAAAGTATAAATCTTACTCATTTAAAGATCTTTATTTAACTAGACCATGCAATGCGTAAAAAAAAAAGACTAGATTAAAAAAATATATATTTATCGGAAAAAAACGTATGTGAGATGAGTGTTTACACTAGACGTTCAGCAGGGCCGAATTTAAGGGAGGACAGGCAGGGCTACTGCCCAGGGTATTCCACAAAAAAAGGGGCCCACATTAGAGACAAAAATCCATATTTCGACGGTTTAGCAACTTTACGCTTTTTATTTAGACATTTTTTGTTCGCATTTTTGCCGACAATACACTGTCCTGGTTTAAAAAGTGTTCGCTTATAGTGTGCTCGTAGTTTACAACAAAAACTCCGGATTCCCTACATTGCATAAAACCTAATGGGAATACCTATACATTTGTTTGTTTTTTTTTTACTAAAATTTACATAATTTATATTTTTTTTAACAAAGGCAAATTTAATGCACAAGTACTCTCTTTTCTAATTTGGTTTGCTTTTATATATTGAGGAAAAATCAGGAACTAGCGACCCTAAGGCAGTTTGCAGCACCTAGTGCTACACCCTGGTAGAACCTGTGACTCCGCTGACCCCGAAGTGTATCGGCACTGCCGTTCCTTCGGATACATCAGCTGCGTGGAGAAGGGGGGAACTGGTGTGTGGGTGACATCGTTCCGACCACAGCTAATGCCCAGGCATTCATCTCATTTCCATGAGATGGTCCATAGTTGCTTCGAGACTAAAGGAGGCCACAGAGGCTTGTGTTGTTCTATACTGATTATTAATAAATGGATTTTTATTAAAAGTTTTCAAAATCGTGTAGCAGCCTCCCTAAAAATTGTGTCCCGGGGCCCTCCACATACTTAAATCCGGCCCTGGATGTTACTTACCATCTTTCATTTCACTTATTGCAGTCTATAGCAACTTACGATTTAACTAGAGTTAAGTGCATGGCTTCCTGGTCGTGTGGAATGCACTCTTGACATCGGCGAAGCTCCAGACATTTGAAATAAATAACATTACGAAGCAAAAGTGGGATTTTTCATTTGTAACATTGTCACAAAGGGACATAACTCGATTATACCATTTCTATCTTGGTAAATTAGGTAGACGCAGCCATCTCTCATTTTCTTTTTAATTTTTTTCCAGTCTTCCAGCACATGAAGAACCGTTTGATCGTCTAAGTCTCTAAGAGCTGAGCCGAAGGCTCTTCGAGCTCTAAGTTTGAAAAAAAAAAACAGCAGTTTGAGCGTCAAACAGTAAAAAAACCTGCGTGAACCGCAGTTCTGTCTGGAAGAGACCCAAGTCAAAGCCTATATAAAGCATTGCTATTTCCAACATAAGTGGCCTCTGGACGCATGGGCTGGACATGGCCAAAGGACCGAATTTACCGGGAGCTTCCGCCATCTTCCTATGTTATACCAAGCTATGGGGGAACTCGTCATTAATGTAACGGTTCCTTGAGGAACGGCGCATGGATTATCGACAGAGTCGTGAGAGATCTCTTTCAACTCCGTCCGTGCAATGGGTTCACTCTCGCGTACCCTTGGACACTCCCACGGGAGTTTTGTTTCGCCATTTATTTAACCTAGTTACCCCCTCAAGTAACCGTTTCCTTCCGGGTGCCACGTTGAGGCAGAACAGCGTACCTGGGCATGAAGAGCCAACTCATGCAGCTAGTTTTTAAATGCAAATTAAACACATGCTTGCTAAAAAATGATTAGCAAAATATGTAGGTCGATGGGCTGCGTAGCCACAAGAAATACGGCATTCTTCAATCTTCAATCAAATGTTAAGGGGCCACCTACTACAGCACCACCCTCCATCCTCATTGACGATTACAAGCTGGACGCCGTAAACGAATTCTGCTATCTGGGATCCACAATTACAGATGACCTGTCCCTAGAAGAGGAGATGAAAAAACGCATAGGGAAGGCTGCCTCGACATTCGCTAGACTCAGACTAAGAGTTTGGGAAAACCATAAGCTAACTACGGTGACCAAAATGGAAGTCTACAACGCATGCGTTATGAGTACACTGCTGTATGGCAGTGAATCATGGACCACCTACGCAATTTGAGATGTCTCCGTAAGATCTTGAATGTCACATGGAAAGAAAAAGTGTGCAATACTGAGATCCTTGCGCGATCAGGTATTCCCAGCATCTTTACAGCCCTCAGACAACGCCGTTTGCGCTGGCTTGAACATGTTCGCCGGATGGAGGACAAGCGCATCCCGAAAGTCATCCTCTATGGTCAACTCGCGACTGGCACAAGAAAAACTGGTCGCCCCCACCTTCGTTACATAGATGTAATAAAACGTGACCTCAAATCAGTGAACATCAATACTGACAATTGGGAAGACATAGCTCTAGACCGCAACAGGTGGAGAGAGACAGTGACAAAGAAAGCTATGGACAGTGAAAGTACATGGGTCTCAGCCCAGGAAGAAAAACGCACAAACCGAAAAACGGCCAGGTCCTCTACCACCGAAGCAAAAGCCAAGGGGACCCTAACTTGCGCTATCTGTGGACGGGAGTGTCTCTCCAAAATAGGGCTCCACAGTCACATGAGGAAGTGTGCTCTGAGATGAACCATAGTCGTCCTACGACTGAAGGAGGCCAATTAATGATGAAGTGATTGGAGCGAGACCCTTCGGTATAGAGGGCCTCAACACTGGCCTGCAACGTCACAACCTTTGGACAGTGGAGAGCTATAACTCGTTGCCACGTCACATGTTTTTTTAAAGAAACTCTGGCTTAATACCTTATGAAGTCTTAATCGAGTTCAGGATAACGCAGGGTCTCGCTCTAATTACTTATTAATAATTACTTACCAATGTTATAATAAGGCTCGTCTTCGTTGCCACGTCACATGACTTTTTAAGAAACTCTGGCTTAATCAAGTCTTAATCAAGTCCAGGATATGTAGGCCACAGGATGACAACGCCACTTCGACTAGACGACATGCGCAGCTTCCGAAGTTGAAATAGATCTCTTTCAACTCCGTCCGTCTAGTTACTCCCTCAAGTAACCGTTTCCTTCCGGGTGCCACGTTGAGGCAGAACAGCGTACCTGGGCATGACAACGCCACTTCGACTAGACGACATGCGCAGCTTCCGAAGTTGAAATAGAAGTTGACTTTGTGATTTTGAATAAGTTTCTAGTCCGATTGAACTGTTCGTCAGCACGCGACGCGAAGGTCGGCAAGGTCACCGCAACACTTAAGACTTAGTAGTGTACACTGTTTTGTTGTGACACTGGCCTGGTGGTGGCATTGCAAAGCTGTTGCTATATTTAGCATCAGACGTCAGCTTCAATAAAGAATAAATGTTCTAAACTGTGATATAAGCCTGATTGTTCGTTCTCACATTCTTCCATTCCTGGCGCCTTGGCTGATTTAAGAGTTTAATAAGGGTTATTTATAGAACATGGGGCTGGGTACGTGACCAAATCGTGGTGCAACAGTGAGGAAACAGACGTAGGACCTACAACTCAGTAATAGTAACAACTCTCGTCTATAACAATTAAAAAAACATTTTTAAAATAATTATTAGGTCTAATTGTGTCATATAGTTTGGATCAGTCGTGTAATTATATGCATAACTGACTTACACATAATAAATAGATAAATATGTGCGATTAGAAATATTTTTACCAATTGTTCTTTTTAGTTCTTAGCTTCCTCGGTGCACTGTGATCCTATCACTTGTCTGGATCAGTTGTGAAAGGGCCAGGGAAGAAGGGGGTATCTTGGTGAATGTTTACATGATCGTTTTTTAAATGCATTAACAAAAGGGGCTCAAGATTCCTCTAGGGGACTCATTCAACTTATTCCACCACATCTGTCAAGTACGATTTCTTTCCCTTGTTTGAGATATCAAACAAAATAATCAATTTCCAATAATTAATTAACAAATTGTTTTTTTTTAAAATGTATTCTTGTGTTGTTAGGTAAAAGAAATAATTGTGCAAAATTTTAACTTGATCTGAGATTGGGTGTAGGAGAAATAACGTGTACAAACTTTTGACCAGACAGAGTGAGTTTGTTATAAGCTTTGTAAAAACGTACGACTATTACAGGAGCGCGGTACGAGAAATAATTAAAACACGTATTTAGGAAAAATCAATATCTGACCGAAGAGCAGAGGACGAAGGTGGAAGTTTTTAAGCCAAGCATGACCTATTATGAGGCGCGGTGGCTGAGTGGTAAAGCACTTGGCTTCCAAACCGGGGGTCCCGGGTTGGAATCCTGAAGACTTGGATTTTTATTTCGGGATCCTTGGGCGCCTCTGAGTCCAACCAGCTCTTATGGGTACCTGACATTAGTTGGGGAAAAGTAAAGGCGGTTGGTCGTTGTACTGGCCACATGACACCCTCGTTAACTGTAGGTCAAAGAATCAGATGACCTTTACATCACATGCCCTATAGACCTCAAGGTCTGAAAGGGGAGCTTTTCTTTTTTTTTTTACGACTATAACAGGGCCGGATTTAAGGGAGGGCAGGCTGGGCTACTGCCCCAGGATTCCAAAACCTTATTTCCATGTTTTAACAGAGAGGTGTACGCGTGGGAAATGTATGTGGTTCTCCTGTAATTGTATAAAGAACGTCTGGAGCTTATAAGATACGTCACACACACACACTAACACATCTCTAGCTTACTTTGCATATCCAGCTGTCCTCTTTTAGTTAGAAATATGTCAGCTACAGCGCAGACTTAGTTTTTTGACAAGCGTGAATTTGACTCTTTTTTCCTAACAATTCTTATCTGACCCAAAACTATTTGTTAGACAATTAAACGTTAAACGATGATTCTTGAGTTACCTAACTGTTATCTTCTCCTGGACAAATTAGTTACACATTGTCTTATCTAGCTTTAAAAAACGACCAACTATTGACCTTGACCTGTTAATTACCTTGTAATTTATTTTTTTTTATAAATTATTTTCTTATCATGTTGTTAAATCGGTCAAGATTAAGTTTTAAAAAATGGGGGATACGTGGATACTAGACTGCCTGGTCGTGCTCTGTGCGCGTGCCCGCGGCCATTTCCTGACATCCTGCAGACGGTTTGGACTACGACGTAATTAGGGCCGGATTTAAGGGAGGGCAGGCGGTACTACTATCCCCCCCCCCCGGAGACTCCACAAGAGACGGTAAATGCAACAGAGATACGAAAAAAAATATTCCAATTTCGACTGGTGAGAAACTTGAAAGTTTTGGTAATTTTGGTAAATATACATATCCCATTTTTAAACATAACAATGCTATAAATGTTACGGATGGAAACATTCTCGTGGTTAAGAAGTGTCAAATCAAACAAGGATATCACGTGACCGTATTTTCTTGGCGGTTTTATCCTTTGACATTACGAGGCCGTTCATTTTGGTGAATGAGGTCCATTGCCATTGCTGTTAGTGTGACTTATGGAGTGTGTGTGTGTGTGTGTGTGTTTCCATAACGAGTGGAAAAAAAAAGGGGGGGGGGGTCGGTCATAATCGATTGTAATGGAAGTCACGTGATTGGTAGTTGAAAGAGGAGTTTTGCGAGAGACATGAGACAGAAAGACGTGTTTTTTTGTAGTGATTTAGATTTTGTTTAAAATATCAGTTCATTGTGTTACGGGAGGGCGGTGGCTGAGTGGTTAAAGCGCTTCTCTTCCGAACCTGGGATCCTGGGTTCGAATCTCGATGAAGACTGAGATTTTTAATTTCGTGATCTTCGGGTGCCTTTGAGTTCACCCGGCTCTAAAGGGTACCTGACGGGACCCCATGTTCAGAAGCCAAACGATCAGCCATCGCGCCTCAATACTTTTATCTTGCTCATCGATTGTTTATTTGTATGACCGTGAAGGTCTAAGAGAATATCTCATTACATCATATATTAAATTATATCTTATTACACCATTACATCATATATTAAATTATATCTCATTACATCATTACATCATATATTAAATTATATCTTATTACATCATTACATCATATATTAAATTATATCTTATTACATCATATATTAAATTATATCTCATTACACCATTACATCATATATTAAATTATATCTCATTACATCATTACATCATATATTAAATTATATCTTATTACACCATTACATCATATATTAAATTATATCTCATTACATCATATATTAAATTATATCTTATTACACCGTTACATCATATATTAAATTATATCTCATTACATCATATATTAAATTATATCTTATTACATCATTACATCATATATTAAATTATATCTTATTACATCATATATTAAATTATATCTCATTACACCATTACATCATATATTAAATTATATCTCATTACATCATTACATCATATATTAAATTATATCTCATGACATCATTACATCATATATTAAATTATATCTTATTACATCATTACATCATATATTAAATTATATCTCATTACATCATTACATCATATATTAAATTATATCTTATTACATCATTACATCATATATTAAATTATATCTCATTACATCATATATTAAATTATATCTTATTACACCATTACATCATATATTAAATTATATCTCATTACATCATTACATCATATATTAAATTATATCTTATTACATCATTACATCATATATTAAATTATATCTCATTACATCATTACATCATATATTAAATTATATCTTATTACACCATTACATCATATATTAAATTATATCTCATTACATCGTTACATCATATATTAAATTATATCTTATTACACCATTACATCATATATTAAATTATATCTCATTACATCATTACATCATATATTAAATTATATCTTATTACATCATTACATCATATATTAAATTATATCTTATTACATCATATATTAAATTATATCTCATTACACCATTACATCATATATTAAATTATATCTTATTACACCATTACATCATATATTAAATTATATCTCATTACATCATTTATTAAATTATATCTTATTACACCGTTACATCATATATTAAATTATATCTCATTACATCATTACATCATATATTAAATTATATCTTATTACATCATTACATCATATATTAAATTATATCTTATTACATCATATATTAAATTATATCTCATTACACCATTACATCATATATTAAATTATATCTCATTACATCATTACATCATATATTAAATTATATCTCATGACATCATTACATCATATATTAAATTATATCTTATTACATCATTACATCATATATTAAATTATATCTCATTACATCATTACATCATATATTAAATTATATCTTATTACATCATTACATCATATATTAAATTACATCTCATTACATCATATATTAAATTATATCTTATTACACCATTACATCATATATTAAATTATATCTCATTACATCATTACATCATATATTAAATTATATCTTATTACATCATTACATCATATATTAAATTATATCTTATTACATCATATATTAAATTATATCTCATTACACCATTACATCATATATTAAATTATATCTCATTACATCATTACATCATATATTAAATTATATCTTATTACACCATTACATCATATATTAAATTATATCTCATTACATCATATATTAAATTATATCTTATTACACCGTTACATCATATATTAAATTATATCTCATTACATCATTACATCATATATTAAATTATATCTTATTACATCATTACATCATATATTAAATTATATCTTATTACATCATATATTAAATTATATCTCATTACACCATTACATCATATATTAAATTATATCTCATTACATCATTACATCATATATTAAATTATATCTTATTACATCATTACATCATATATTAAATTATATCTTATTACATCATTACATCATATATTAAATTATATCTCATTACATCATATATTAAATTATATCTTATTACACCATTACATCATATATTAAATTATATCTCATTACATCATTACATCATATATTAAATTATATCTTATTACATCATTACATCATATATTAAATTATATCTCATTACATCATTACATCATATATTAAATTATATCTTATTACACCATTACATCATATATTAAATTATATCTCATTACATCATTACATCATATATTAAATTATATCTTATTACACCATTACATCATATATTAAATTATATCTCATTACATCATTACATCATATATTAAATTATATCTTATTACATCATTACATCATATATTAAATTATATCTCATTACATCATATATTAAATTATATCTTATTACACCATTACATCATATATTAAATTATATCTCATTACATCATTACATCATATATTAAATTATATCTTATTACATCATTACATCATATATTAAATTATATCTTATTACATCATATATTAAATTATATCTCATTACACCATTACATCATATATTAAATTATATCTCATTACATCATTACATCATATATTAAATTATATCTCATTACACCAGGAATATGATTTTCTTCGCATAAGCGGTTAAATACTTTGAAGTACAATTTAATCTTTGCCAATCCGACAACCATGAGCGGACTGACTTTATAGCCATTCGGGCAAATGCCCTGTGGGTCGGTACCCAAATGGGCCGGTAGGGCCACCTAAAGGGTCTTATGAATGCCATTATAGAATGCATGAAATTGTAAAATAGGCCCTCTGAGCGTCGTGTTTTTTTTTAAAATCTTGTACAGACTCTACAGTGTAACGCTAATTTAATCTGACACATTTTCCGAAATAATGTAATAGTCTACATTCGTAGACAGTGCTACTAGTAGGCGTCATCATTTTAGGGCCTCACACTTTTAGCGATTAAAAAGCAATTTAATGCCTACTAAATTTCTTTTTTATTAAAAAATACAGAGTTCATTGATTTTAACACCCAGTCCTACCATGCCGACTGTAGCAGCTAACTCTACAGTGGGAAGTGTGGTCGAGAAGGCTAAGTACGATCAAACTTGGCTTGGCTATGAAAGGGGCTCGAGGTTCGACACCCGACAGAGTTGTGTTTACTGGGCGCCTAATGGCAGCACGTGAAACCTACTCAAGTACTCCTATATACCCCCCCCCCCCACCACCACTGGTCCACAAATTAGATTGGAACATAGCGCTCTGAGCAGGCTATAAGCATTAAAGTAGCGCTATATAAAAGCGAAATTTTTTTTTAATTTATTTATTTTACCGTAAACACTATTAACATGGCCGGCCTTAGGCATAAGGCAAACTAGGCAGCCTCCTGGGGACTCCACTTGGTGTGGGCCTAGCACAATACTGAAAACATTTGTTTTTAAAGAAGTAGCTAACTTTTGCCCAAAATGTTTTTCTTGGAGTCACTAGCCTGACTAGGTTTTTAAATATATTGCGTATTTTTCTATTTCCTTTGGGTCCACGAGACCTAATGTCTAGATCAGTGATTCCCAAAGTGGTCCATATAGACCCCCAGGGGCCTACGAAGACTTCCAAGAGGTCTACGAAAGGGAAAACATACATTGGGGGTCTATGAGATGTCCACGGGGGTCTACGATAATAGATTTCATTTAAGCAGGTCGTGACTTTAATTTTAACATCAAATTATTGTAATTCTTTCATACACTAATATATGATTTGTACGCTAGTTAATCCTTTAAATATTTATCCTGCTTTTCAAACGGACTATTGTTGTATCTAATTTAAATACTTATTTAACTAGCTTCATTTTGTCTACATGCAACACATGTTTAAAAAAAATTGTAGACTGTACAGCGCTGATTATTTAAAATTGGTATTTATTCCTTCCTTGTAATACTAGGGGTTGCCATAAGTGCCTTTTTTAGTAGTTTTTATACCGATTTGAAATCAATTATGCTGGAGGATCATTTGAGACAATGCCTGCACCCTGACAAAATACATCAAGATTTGAAAAACGTTCAAACACTCAAAGATCAGAATACACCCACAAAATCTCTTTTCGACACCATATAGAGAAGATAATAGTTTGTGAGCATCTTACAAAATCTCTTTACATATAGCAAAAAAAGAAAAATGCTAAAGGTACAAATTGATTTTACCCGCCGTTGTAGTTTTAAATAACTGTTTAACACAAACCTACATCTGATATTATTAAACGAATTTCTCTAAGCAACAATACAGTTCAAGGTCACATCTGTGGCATGAGTTATAAAATTAAAAGCTTATTTTGTAATTCTTTCCAAACGACATATATACAGTTCTGGATCAGCGGCGAACAGGCTCTGACAGGGTGTAGCCCTGTGTGCTGCAAACTGCCTAAAGGTCGCCGGCTCCTTAATATTAACAGGGTTGACCCGCGAAACCTTTCCCAGTTCGGGTATAGCTGCAAGGCAGCACAGTTTGAATTCAGTTTTCCTTCTGCTAGGTATGATGCAAGCCAAGGCTAATGAGCCCTTCCTGCCCAAAGCTGACTGGTTTAGGTACTCACCTTCACCCCTTCTCCTGTGAGTGACAACAGTGTCTGCGCACCCAATATTTGAGCCACACGTGAAAGCACAAGACATACACGAGAAACTGCTCTTTGCGACAAACTTTTACAATGATACATAAGGCTAATTAATTCATTGATTGATTACTATTTAATGTTTGAGGACTACTTCATAGAACAACAAATTCCTACATGAAACATAATATCCGTAGCAACGGATAATAGATGTGAAAAAAACAACATTTCCAATGTGTTTAATGATTCCAGTTATAAATATAAATTGTTATTTTAATTAGATTAAATTTGAATTTTGTCAATAAAAAAAAATATTTAAAAAATCTCTCTAACCCTATTTGTAGCTTTAAATTATTTTTTCACTCTTTAACTCACTGCAGTTAGAAATTAGTTTTAAAAATATTTTGATGAATTTGCAAAAATTCAATACAAGTTAAGTAGGGGGTCTACCGAAAGCCAGAAAACATGCCAAGGGGTCTACGAGACAAAGTTTGGGAACCACTGGTCTAGATTGTAAACCCTTTTGGAGTTGTGTTAGTAATATATAGATCTACATTCTATTTGTACGTTTATATTTTATATATTTTTTCTTACTTGTACCTTTATTTTTTTTCAGAATTTGCGCTAGTACGCTAATGAAGCGCTTGCAACTTCCATAGAAATATGGATGTTTATTTTTATTTACATAAAAAGATATTGTTTTCTGTTTAGTTGTTGGCACGTTTACATAAATGAAATTATAAAGAGTAAAATCACGAGCTTCAAATGATATATATATATATATATATATATATATATATATATATATATATATATATATATATATATATATATATATATATTAGTTCAAGCTAATGACTCGTATCCAAATGTCGCAAAAAAAAAAAATATCCGTATTACAATCCCTTTACCTCCCCTTTCCTAATTACCGGGGAGGGGTAAGTAAGGATATTTAAACATGAAACGGAAATGCTCTCTTGGCGCTTGATGCGACGTTAGAACCTATTCATTGGTTTATGAGCTGCCACTTGTTTAGATCGCAAGAACTGAAAGGAATACTGTACTTACTTATTCAAGTAGTTTACATATCCACATGCAGTCATTATGACACAACTGATAGCGTACACCGCTAACAATCTTCAAGGTCAATTGGTGCCAAGTGCATCGAACGAAACGTCAACAAAAAAATCACGTGACCCACACGTTGGACGATTGGGAAGACTAGTGTGTCATGTGCTAGATGCTGTGTGTATAAGAGCTCGGCATTGTTTGCGCTATGTGTAGTGCGCGCACTATAGTTGTGTGCAAATTAAGTTGTAACGAAATTAAGAGTTGTTTTGTTATAATAGTAATAATATATCTTTACTAATATTATCCCTCCCATTGTGCATTTGAAATAAATTACAACGATAGCAGAGGAGGCCTTAGCCTAGGTGACGTGAATTTGGTGGTCCTAAATGAAATATAAAATGGACGCTAACCGAAACTATTAAATTAAGACTGAAAATAAAATGCAGTTTATTATAAGCCTTTTTGTATGACCTAGAGTTAAGAGCTAGACCGGTTGACATAGAGCTCTGCTGTGTTTGAGATTTGGTCAAAGTTTCGCAATTTTTCTAATGTCATCAATCGGAGGCCCTATACGCGGCTGCCTAGTTTGCCTATGCCTAAGGCCTTTCCCAACGATAGCGTACTAGCTAACATCAATTCGAAATATATCGTTCAGTTGTTTCCAAACATTTTCATTAACTCTTTCCCTCCTAACTGATTTGACCCCATTAAATTAAATTAATTTTTGGTTTTATAAACTTTACTTTGTGTTATATCAAAAGAGCATGCATTCTTCTATAATTATAAACCTAACATAACATTTCCTGGTTACATACAAAAAGTTATTGAATTTTAATCATAACAGGGGAGTGAGACACAAATGAGCAAAATGAATAATTCCATCGGAACTTGGAAAATTATTACGGAGAGAAAAGAGTTAACAGAAGACTTCGAAAATTCTGAGTATTAAGCAGAACACCTTAAAATTGCTTTTTTTTTTTTTTTAAGAGAGATTAATTCACGTGGTGGCCTACTAGTTTATTATTCCAGTAGTTCGTGAAACAACTATTCATGCCTTGTGGAACAGTCTGGTTTGGAAAACACTGATAAAATACATTGCTACATAAGTTTTAAGAGGCGCGGTGGCTGAGTGGTAAGGTGCTTGGCTTCCAAACCGGGTTCGAATCCTGGGATTTTTAATTTCGGGATCCAAGGGCGCCTCTTAGTCCACCCAGCTCTAATGGAGAAAGTTAAGGGGGTTGGTCGTTGTGCTGGCCACATAACACCCTCTTTTATCGTGGGCCACAGAAACAGATGACCTTTACATCATCTGCCACATTACGACAAAAAAAAAACCCCACTCACGCAGAGCTATTGAAAATTAAGAATATAGGAAACTATAAGGCTTTTGTATAAGATATCATAATAGGGTCTCCGTCAGTCTCAAAGCAACTGATGAGTCATGTCATACAGATTACATGAATGCCTGGGCACAGCTATGACCGGTACGATCCCCTCCTTCCCCCCCCCCTAACATCCCCTCTCTATACACGCTTCTGGTGTATATGATGTACAAGTCATTGAAACTCCGATTGGAGTACACTCACTGTACCGTGAACTATTCGAATGTCATACTGCATCTCAAATATAACGTGATCTGTTTTATGTTCCTAAAACTTCCTGGCGCTCTCCAGAAATCAAGTGCATTCACCTATGCTCAAGTCCACCAAACCTTTTTTTTTTTTAATTACAGAAGTTTCTTTAAAACAAAAAAAGTCGTTTTTTTTTCTGGCAGATTCGCTTGTATTTCGTTTCACGCTCAAACGGCACTACAAAATTAGTACATATTTGTAGATAGTTTTGAGCATATGGAATAAGAAATGTGTTTTTATCTTAGTGTCTTTCTATGTATTCAGTTATGTTATCTTTGGTATTTGTATAAGTTATATTTTAGAGCTTTAATGTATTATTACTGCTTTACATTTAGTCTTCTGTCCTGATATCGATCTAAAACAAATTAATTAATTAGTAGGCCTAATTAGTCCTAGAAGAACAGCTACAAACGTTCTAGGAAATCTACTCAAACAATAAAACGACACAATAGACCTACTTAAATCTTGGTTTATAGTTGGTTCACATGTCAGGACACATTTCATTACAAAATATAGGGAAGAAAGAAAACGCATAGTTTATTGTAATATTATCTAAATGGCCTTATCTATTATATGGCGCTTAAAAGCGAGTTTACCTATCCACTTATAGACTATATGGCATGGAATGGGTTGCCTGAGCTAGCCAGGAAAACCAGTGACTTGGCAGAATTTAAGTCATTGGTTAATATGCATGACTAAATGCATGACGCGTAGGACGTAATCATCTTCTTTTTTTTGAAGTAACGTCTGTATTATATTATTTATTGTTTATTCTTTCATCTATATATTTCGTCTATATGGCCTAGTCTTAAAAACGACTCTATCCACTTAAAGACATTCATATATATGAAATTAAGCACAACTGGTTAGGATCGATTCGATTTACATGTTTTTTTATTATTTCATTTAAAATAATTATGTAGGCTCGCATATAGAACTAGTGGACGATTTGTAGGTCAATTCATCATTAACTAAATATTATACAGTAGAACGTCGTTTATCCGAACGTTTATTATCCGGAGCGTCAAATATCCGGACCAGTTTTTTTTTTTTTTTTTTTATCAACCACATGTACCCGAGACCTTGCAGCGAAAAAACGAAGGTGTACAATGGTACAGCGAAAAATAAGTGATTATTTTCCACAATAAAGGTAAAATTGCGACATTTGTCACCTATTTTGCTCGTTCTTCACGCACGTGTCCCGCATGTGATGATTTTCAATATTCGTATAGTGTCCGGTTGCATATACTGCATGGATCGCTTCGGTTTTCGGTTATCCGAACAATCGCGTATCCGAACGGTGTCCGGTCAAAATTGAGTCGGATAAACGACGTTCTACTGTATAACAAATAAAGAATGGAAACGTATAGATGCAAATTAAGCAGAGAAGTGCATACCTTTCGATGAGTATATTTCCTAACTCTCCGAAGTCCTTGCTATCTGGTGCAGTCGTAAGCAAAGCAAGTAGCAAGCTAGCTATCTCACGTGCTCCCAACTCCAGTGGTATCTATAGAGAGTCCCACTATCAGGACCTAGTAGTATTCTCCCATGTGGTCAGCGTTGTTGGGATAACCTTGACATGGGCATAGTCAGATAAAGTGTCGCCTTTTGTCTGTTTTGTTTTGTTTTGTTGAAGGCTAGTCACTCAAGGTTGTGGCAAATGGCTGGAGGGACTATTGGGGTACAGCCTAAAACCTATTTCATTGATGGAAGGAGCACACAAGGCCTACAACTAGATCTAGGCCTGTGTGTAACTCGTTAGTTAGGCCGCCCTGAGATTTCTATACCCTGCAACGAGGGTGATAGTTAGAAACTAAACAGTAAACTGGTCTAAAGGGAACTCTTTTTTTTCCTAATTGTGTTAATAAAGATCTCGTATACAACAAAAGTGTATTAGGCCTACAATATATTTTATTACAGGATCGTGGTAGCTAAGTGGTTAAGAGCAGTGGCGTAGCAAGGTACCCGTGGGCCCGGGTTTAAAAACATTTTGGTGGGCCCGGGTTCAAGAACATCTTGGTGGGCCCCCCTACAGCCAATAAGACAAATTTAGTGTGTGACAAAAATGAGTAATCTAAATGCAAAGACATTCCAATGTAAAGATCGTAACTTTAAAAAAAAAAAAAACAAGTTATTCAAATGGATTGTTTTAAGGTCATACGATGTGAATGAGTGGGCATTGCATCGTATTGGTTTCAAAATCAACCACTGCAAGAAAACAAAGAAACAAACAAACTTCAAATGGATGGTTTTGAGGTCATACGATGAGAATGTATGGGCATTGGCATCGTGTTGGTTTCAAAATCAACCACTGCTGGAATCCGCTATCGGAATAATTAGAAATAGGCACTCGCTGAACCTCCATGAAAACATTGAACATCTATATTTCATTTAGTATTGGGGATTCAACCCAGGACTTGTGTGACAGGCTCGAGCTAAATGGGAGATGGAATAAACACGGCTTGGCGTTGGACCGAATTGATGTTGGAAATCAAGTGCCAGTGCTTCTTGTGACTGAATTAGAGACAGTGTTGTAAGCGCACATTCTTTAAAGCACGGGATAAAACGATATCATTAATTACAGTAGAACGTCGTTTATCCGAACGTTTATTATCCGGAGCGTCAAATATCCGGACCAGTTTTTTTTTTTTTTTTTTATCAACCACATGTACTGTAATGCACATATACTGTATGAATACGTTTTCGAACAGGCAATGCTCAACAGTTATTTCGCGCGAGGCGAAAAGTGACGGAAAAACCGAAGGTGAGGGATATCCCGTTACAATTGTAGTGTCCGGTTGCATATACTGCATGGATCGCTTCGGTTTTCGGTTATCCGAACAATCGCGTATCCGAACGGTGTCCGGTCCCAATTGAGTCGGATAAACGACGTTCTACTGTAATATCTATTCGTTTTAAGACACATTAGGACGTAATATGTCAGCATGTAGTTCAAATATTGGACTATTTGTGTTAAGTTAAATTTTAATTTAGGTGATGGCCAGAGACTGTAGATGTATACGACGTAACCACTGCCTGCTACACAAGTAAATATCATACTAGTACTGCGAGGACTATAGGACGTAACCACTGCCTGCTACACAAGTAAATATCATACTAGTACTGCGAGGACTATAGGACGTAACCACTGCCTGCTACACAAGTAAATATCACACCAGTACTGCGAGGACTATAGGACGTAACCACTGCCTGCTACACAAGTAAATATCACTCCAGTACTGCGAGAACTATAGGACGTAACCACTGCCTGCTACACAAGTAAATATCACTCCAGTACTGGGAGAACTATAGGACGTAACCACTACCTGCTACACAAGTAAATATCACACCAGTACTGGGAGGACTATAGGACGTAACCACTACCTGCTACACAAGTAAATATCACTCCAGTACTGGGAGGACTATAGGACGTAACCACTACCATCTACACAAGTAAATATCACTCCAGTACTGGGAGGACTATAGGACGTAACCACTACCTGCTACACAAGTAAATATCACTCCAGTACTGCGAGAACTATAGGACGTAACCACTACCTGCTACACAAGTAAATATCACACCAGTACTGGGAGGACTATAGGACGTAACCACTACCTGCTACACAAGTAAATATCACTCCAGTACTGCGAGAACTATAGGACGTAACCACTGCCTGCTACACAAGTAAATATCACTCCAGTACTGCGAGGATTATAGGAAGTAACCACTGCCTGCTACACAAGTAAATATCACACCAGTACTGCGAGGACTATAGGACGTAACCACTGCCTGCTACACAAGTAAATATCACACCAGTACTGCCAGAACTATAGGACGTAACCTCTGCCTGCTACACAAGTAAATATCACTCCAGTACTGCGAGGACTATAGGACGTAACCTCTACCTGCTACACAAGTAAATATAACACCAGTACTGCGAGGACTATAGAACGAAACCACTGCCTGCTACACAAGTAAATATCACACTAGTACTGCGAGGACTATAGGACCTAACCACTGCCTGCTACACAAGTAAATATCACACCAGTACTGCGAGGACTATAGGACGTAACCACTGACTGCTACACAAGTAAATATCACACTAGTACTGCGAGGACTATAGGAAGTAACCACTGCCTGCTACACAAGTAAATATCACTCCAGTACTGCGAGGACCTAGGAAGTAACCAATGCCTGCTACACAAGTAAATATCACTCCAGTACTGCGAGGACTATAGGAAGTAACCACTGCCTGCTACACAAGTAAATATCACACTAGTACTGCGAGGACTATAGGACGTAACCACTGCCTGCTACACAAGTAAATATCACACCAGTACTGCGAGGACTATAGGACGTAACCACTGCCTGCTACACAAGTAAATATCACTCCAGTACTGCGAGGACTATAGGAAGTAACCACTGCCTGCTACACAAGTAAATATCACTCCAGTACTGCGAGGAATATAGGACGTAACCTCTACCTGCTACACAAGTAAATATCACACCAGTACTGCGAGGACTATAGGACGTAACCACTGCCTGCTACACAAGTAAATATCACACTAGTACTGCGAGGACTATAGGACCTAACCACTGCCTGCTACACAAGTAAATATCACACCAGTACTGCGAGGACTATAGGACGTAACCACTGACAGCTACACAAGTAAATAGCACTCCAGTACTGCGAGAACTATAGGAAGTAACCACTGCCTGCTACACAAGTAAATATCACTCCAGTACTGCGAGGACCTAGGAAGTAACCAATGCCTGCTACACAAGTAAATATCACTCCAGTACTGCGAGGACTATAGGAAGTAACCACTGCCTGCTACACAAGTAAATATCACACTAAAACTGCGAGGACTATGGGACGTAACCACTGCCTGCTACACAAGTAAATATCACACCAGTACTGCGAGGACTATAGGACGTAACCACTGCCTGCTACACAAGTAAATATCACTCCAGTACTGCGAGGACTATAGGAAGTAACCACTGCCTGCTACACAAGTAAATATCACTCCAGTACTGCGAGGAATATAGGACATAACCACTGCCTGCTACACAAGTAAATATCACTCCAGTACTGCGAGGACTATAGGAAGTAACCACTGCCTGCTACACAAGTAAATATCACACCAGTACTGCGAGGACTATAGGACGTAACCACTGCCTGCTACACAAGTAAATATCACTCCAGTGCTGCGAGGACTATAGGAAGTAACCACTGCCTGCTACACAAGTAAATATCACTCCAGTACTGCGAGGACTATAGGAAGTAACCACTACCTGCTACACAAGTAAATATCACTCCAGTACTGCGAGGACTATAGGAAGTAACCACTGCCTGCTACACAAGTAAATATCACTCCAGTACTGCGAGGACTATAGGAAGTAACCACTGCCTGCTACACAAGTAAAAATCACTCCAGTACTGCGAGGACTATAGGACGTAACCACTGCCTGCTACACAAGTAAAATTCACTCCAGTACTGCGAGGACTATAGGACGTAAACACTGCCTGCTACACAGGTAAATATCACTCTAGTACTGCGAGGACTATAGGAAGTAACCACTGCCTGCTACACAAGTAAAAATCACTCCAGTACTGCGAGGACTATAGGACGTAACCACTGCCTGCTACACAAGTAAATATCACACCAGTACTGCGAGGACTATAGGACGTAACCACTGCCTGCTACACAAGTAAATATCACTCCAGTACTGCGAGGACTATAGGAAGTAACCACTGACAGCTACACAAGTAAATATCACTCCAGTACTGCGAGGAATATAGGACGTAACCACTGCCTGCTACACAAGTAAATATCACTCCAGTACTGCGAGGACTATAGGAAGTAACCACTGCCTGCTACACAAGTAAATATCACACCAGTACTGCGAGGACTATAGGACGTAACCACTGCCTGCTAAACAAGTAAATATCACTCCAGTGCTGCGAGGACAATAGGAAATAACCACTGCCTGCTACACAAGTAAATATCACTCCAGTACTGCGAGGACTATAGGAAGTAACCACTACCTGCTACACAAGTAAATATCACTCCAGTACTGCGAGGACTATAGGAAGTAACCACTGCCTGCTACACAAGTAAATATCACTCCAGTACTGCGAGGACTATAGGAAGTAACCACTGCCTGCTACACAAGTAAAAATCACTCCAGTACTGCGAGGACTATAGGACGTAACCACTGCCTGCTACACAAGTAAAAATCACTCCAGTACTGCGAGGACTATAGGACGTAACCACTGCCTGCTACACAGGTAAATATCACTCTAGTACTGCGAGGACTATAGGAAGTAACCACTGCCTGCTACACAAGTAAATATCACTCCAGTACTGCGAGGACTATAGGAAGTAACCAAAGCCTGCTTCACAAGTAAATATCACACCAGTACTGCGAGGACTATAGAACGTAACCACTGCCTGCTACACAAGTAAATATCATTCTAGTACTGCGAGGATTATAGGAAGTAACCACTGCCTGCTACACAAGTAAATATCACTCCAGTACTGCGAGGACTATAGGAAGTAACCACAGCCTGCTTCACAAGTAAATATCACACCAGTACTGCGAGGACTATAGAACGTAACCACTGCCTGCTACACAAGTAAATATCACTCTAGTACTGCGAGGATTATAGGAAGTAACCACTGCCTGCTACACAAGTAAATATCACTCCAGTACTGCGAGGACTATAGGAAGTAACCACTGCCTGCTACACAAGTAAAAATCAATCCAGTACTGCGAGGACTATAGGACGTAACCACTGCCTGCTACACAAGTAAATATCACTCCAGTACTGCGAGGACTATAGGACGTAACCACTGCCTGCTACACAAGTAAATATCACACCAGTACTGCGAGGACTATAGAACGTAACCACTGCGTGCTACACAAGTAAATATCACACCAGTACTGCCAGAACTATAGGACGTAACCTCTGCCTGCTACACAAGTAAATATCACTCCAGTACTGCGATTACTATAGGACGTAACCTCTACCTGCTACACAAGTAAATATCACACCAGTACTGCGAGGACAATAGGACGTAACCACTGCCTGCTACACAAGTAAATATCACACTAGTACTGCGAGGACTATAGGACCTAACCACTGCCTGCTACACAAGTAAATATCACACCAGTACTGCGATGATTATAGGAAGTAACCACTGCCTGCTACACAAGTAAATATCACCCCAGTACTGCGAGGACTATAGGACGTAACCACTGCCTGCTACACAAGTAAATATCACTCCAGTACTGCGAGGACTATAGGAAGTAGCCACTGCCTGCTACACAAGTAAATATCACTCCAGTACTGCGAGGACTATAGGACGTAACCACTGCCTGCTACACAAGTAAATATCACACCAGTACTGCGAGGACTATAGGACGTAACCACTGCCTGCTACACAAGTAAATATCACTCCAGTACTGCGATGACTATAGGAAGTAACCACTGCCTTCTACACAAGTAAATATCACTCCAGTACTGCGAGGACTATAGGACGTAACCACTGCCTGCTACACAAGTAAATATCACTCCAGTACTGCGAGGACTATAGGAAGTAACCACTGCCTGCTATACAAGTAAATATCACTCCAGTACTGCAAGGACTATAGGAAGTAACCACTGCCTGCTACAAAAGTAAAAATCACCCCAGTACTGCGAGGACTATAGGACGTAACCACTGCCTGCTACGCAAGAAAAAAATCACTCCAGTACTGCGAGGACTATAGGACGTAACCACTGCATGCTACACAAGTAAATATCACACCAGTACTGGGAGGACTATAGGACGTAACCACTACCTGCTACACAAGTAAATATCACTCCAGTACTGGGAGGACTATAGGACGTAACCACTACTTGCTACACAAGTAAAAATCACTCCAGTACTGCGAGGACTATAGGACGTAACCACTGCCTGCTACACAAGTAAAAATCACTCCAGTACTGCGAGGACTATAGGACGTAACCACTGCCTGCTACACAGGTAAATATCACTCTAGTACTGCGAGGACTATAGGAAGTAACCACTGCCTGCTACACAAGTAAATATCACTCCAGTACTGCGAGGACTATAGGAAGTAACCAAAGCCTGCTTCACAAGTAAATATCACACCAGTACTGCGAGGACTATAGAACGTAACCACTGCCTGCTACACAAGTAAATATCACTCTAGTACTGCGAGGATTATAGGAAGTAACCACTGCCTGCTACACAAGTAAATATCACTCCAGTACTGCGAGGACTATAGGAAGTAACCACTGCCTGCTACACAAGTAAATATCACACTAGTACTGCGAGGACTATAGGACGTAACCACTGCCTGCTACACAAGTAAATATCACACCAGTACTGCGAGGACTATAGGACGTAACCACTGCCTGCTACACAAGTAAATATCACTCCAGTACTGCGAGGACTATAGGAAGTAACCACTGCCTGCTACACAAGTAAATATCACTCCAGTACTGCGAGGAATATAGGACGTAACCTCTACCTGCTACACAAGTAAATATCACACCAGTACTGCGAGGACTATAGGACGTAACCACTGCCTGCTACACAAGTAAATATCACACTAGTACTGCGAGGACTATAGGACCTAACCACTGCCTGCTACACAAGTAAATATCACACCAGTACTGCGAGGACTATAGGACGTAACCACTGACAGCTACACAAGTAAATAGCACTCCAGTACTGCGAGAACTATAGGAAGTAACCACTGCCTGCTACACAAGTAAATATCACTCCAGTACTGCGAGGACCTAGGAAGTAACCAATGCCTGCTACACAAGTAAATATCACTCCAGTACTGCGAGGACTATAGGAAGTAACCACTGCCTGCTACACAAGTAAATATCACACTAAAACTGCGAGGACTATGGGACGTAACCACTGCCTGCTACACAAGTAAATATCACACCAGTACTGCGAGGACTATAGGACGTAACCACTGCCTGCTACACAAGTAAATATCACTCCAGTACTGCGAGGACTATAGGAAGTAACCACTGCCTGCTACACAAGTAAATATCACTCCAGTACTGCGAGGAATATAGGACATAACCACTGCCTGCTACACAAGTAAATATCACTCCAGTACTGCGAGGACTATAGGAAGTAACCACTGCCTGCTACACAAGTAAATATCACACCAGTACTGCGAGGACTATAGGACGTAACCACTGCCTGCTACACAAGTAAATATCACTCCAGTGCTGCGAGGACTATAGGAAGTAACCACTGCCTGCTACACAAGTAAATATCACTCCAGTACTGCGAGGACTATAGGAAGTAACCACTACCTGCTACACAAGTAAATATCACTCCAGTACTGCGAGGACTATAGGAAGTAACCACTGCCTGCTACACAAGTAAATATCACTCCAGTACTGCGAGGACTATAGGAAGTAACCACTGCCTGCTACACAAGTAAAAATCACTCCAGTACTGCGAGGACTATAGGACGTAACCACTGCCTGCTACACAAGTAAAATTCACTCCAGTACTGCGAGGACTATAGGACGTAAACACTGCCTGCTACACAGGTAAATATCACTCTAGTACTGCGAGGACTATAGGAAGTAACCACTGCCTGCTACACAAGTAAAAATCACTCCAGTACTGCGAGGACTATAGGACGTAACCACTGCCTGCTACACAAGTAAATATCACACCAGTACTGCGAGGACTATAGGACGTAACCACTGCCTGCTACACAAGTAAATATCACTCCAGTTCTGCGAGGACTATAGGAAGTAACCACTGACAGCTACACAAGTAAATATCACTCCAGTACTGCGAGGAATATAGGACGTAACCACTGCCTGCTTCACAAGTAAATATCACTCCAGTACTGCGAGGACTATAGGAAGTAACCACTGCCTGCTACACAAGTAAATATCACACCAGTACTGCGAGGACTATAGGACGTAACCACTGCCTGCTAAACAAGTAAATATCACTCCAGTGCTGCGAGGACAATAGGAAATAACCACTGCCTGCTACACAAGTAAATATCACTCCAGTACTGCGAGGACTATAGGAAGTAACCACTACCTGCTACACAAGTAAATATCACTCCAGTACTGCGAGGACTATAGGAAGTAACCACTGCCTGCTACACAAGTAAATATCACTCCAGTACTGCGAGGACTATAGGAAGTAACCACTGCCTGCTACACAAGTAAAAATCACTCCAGTACTGCGAGGACTATAGGACGTAACCACTGCCTGCTACACAAGTAAAAATCACTCCAGTACTGCGAGGACTATAGGACGTAACCACTGCCTGCTACACAGGTAAATATCACTCTAGTACTGCGAGGACTATAGGAAGTAACCACTGCCTGCTACACAAGTAAATATCACTCCAGTACTGCGAGGACTATAGGAAGTAACCAAAGCCTGCTTCACAAGTAAATATCACACCAGTACTGCGAGGACTATAGAACGTAACCACTGCCTGCTACACAAGTAAATATCACTCTAGTACTGCGAGGATTATAGGAAGTAACCACTGCCTGCTACACAAGTAAATATCACACCAGTACTGCGAGGACTATAGGACGTAACCACTGCGTGCTACACAAGTAAATATCACACCAGCACTGCCAGAACTATAGGACGTAACCTCTGCCTGCTACACAAGTAAATATCACTCCAGTACTGCGATTACTATAGGACGTAACCTCTACCTGCTACACAAGTAAATATCACACCAGTACTGCGAGGACAATAGGACGTAACCACTGCCTGCTACACAAGTAAATATCACACTAGTACTGCGAGGACAATAGGACCTAACCACTGCCTGCTACACAAGTAAATATCACACCAGTACTGCGATGACTATAGGACGTAACCACTGCCTGCTACACAAGTAAATATCACACTAGTACTGCGAGGACTATAGGAAGTAACCACTGCCTGCTACACAAGTAAATATCACCCCAGTACTGCGAGGACTATAGGACGTAACCACTGCCTGCTACACAAGTAAATATCACTCCAGTACTGCGAGGACTATAGGAAGTAGCCACTGCCTGCTACACAAGTAAATATCACTCCAGTACTGCGAGGACTATAGGACGTAACCACTGCCTGCTACACAAGTAAATATCACACCAGTACTGCGAGGACTATAGGACGTAACCACTGCCTGCTACACAAGTAAATATCACTCCAGTACTGCGATGACTATAGGAAGTAACCACTGCCTTCTACACAAGTAAATATCACTCCAGTACTGCGAGGACTATAGGACGTAACCACTGCCTGCTACACAAGTAAATATCACTCCAGTACTGCGAGGACTATAGGAAGTAACCACTGCCTGCTATACAAGTAAATATCACTCCAGTACTGCAAGGACTATAGGAAGTAACCACTGCCTGCTACAAAAGTAAAAATCACCCCAGTACTGCGAAGACTATAGGACGTAACCACTGCCTGCTACACAAGAAAAAAATCACTCCAGTACTGCGAGGACTATAGGACGTAACCACTGCATGCTACACAAGTAAATATCACTCCAGTACTGCGAGGACTATAGGAAGTAACCACTGCTTGCTACACAAGTAAAAATCACTCCAGTTCTGCGAGGACTATAGGACGTAACCACTGCCTGCTACACAAGTAAATATCACTCCAGTACTGCGAGGACTAAAGGAAGTAACCACAGCCTGCTTCACAAGTAAATATCACACCAGTACTGCGAGGACTAGAGGACGTAACCACTGCCTGCTACACAAGTAAATATCACTCCAGTACTGCGAGGATTATAGGAAGTAACCACTGCCTGCTACACAAGTAAATATCACTCCAGTACTGCGAGGACTATAGGAAGTAACCACTGCCTGCTACACAAGTAAATATCACACTAGTACTGCGAGGACTATAGGAAGTAACCACTGCCTGCTACACAAGTAAATATTACACTAGTACTGCGAGGACTATAGAAAGTAACCACTGCCTGCTACACAAGTAAATATTACACTAGTACTGCGAGGACTATAGGACGTAACCACTGCCTGCTACACAAGTAAATATCACTCCAGTACTGCGAGGATTATAGGACGTAACCACTGCCTGCTACACAAGTAAATATCACACCAGTACTGCCAGAACTATAGGACGTAACCTCTGCCTGCTACACAAGTAAATATCACACTAGTACTGCGAGGACTATAGGAAGTAACCACTGCCTGCTACACAAGTAAATATCACACTAGTACTGCGAGGACTATAGGAAGTAACCACTGCCTGCTACACAAGTAAATATCACACTGGTACTGCGAGGACTATAGGAAGTAACCACTGCCTGCTACACAAGTAAATATCACACTAGTACTGCGAGGACTATATTAAGTAACCACTGCCTGCTACACAAGTAAATATCACACTAGTACTGCGAGGACTATAGGAAGTAACCACTGCCTGCTACTTAAGTAAATATCACACTAGTACTGCGAGGACTATAGGAAGTAACCTCTGCCTGCTACACAAGTAAATATCACACGAGTACTGCGAGGACTATAGGAAGTAACCTCTGCCTGCTACACAAGTAAATATCACACTAGTACTGCGAGGACTATAGGACGTAACCACTGCCTGCTACACAAGTAAATATCACACTAGTACTCCGGGTTCAAGAACATCTTGATGGGCTCCTCTCCAGCCAATAAGACAAATTTAGTGTGTGACAAAAAATGAGTAAACTAAATGTAAAGACATTCCAATGTAAAGATCGTACTTTAGTAATTATGTCATTACGTTTGATTCAGTTAGGACTGCATATAAGTAATAGTGTCTTAACAGTCAATGTTTTTACAACTTCTTAACAGAGTTAAACGACTTAAAAGTGTTTCAAATGAACAAACAAATGTTCTTCCTAAGTTCTAATGTGGGATCCAACTGGCCTTGAGGCATGGGGCCAAAGCGTAATGAGCTCCTTCGCGCCAAGGTTGCTACGCCACAGCTGTGGGCCCCTATTGCTTTTGGGCCCGGGTTTATTGAGCACCTTCGCACCTGTTTTGGGGGGTCTCTAAAGTTAGGGATTTTATCAATGGTGTTACTCTAATAATATGTGCGATTTCAAATTGGGCATTTTGCATTCATAAAAATAGTTATAAGGATTGTCAAACTGGCATAATAGATTTTTCAATTTCTATATTTACAAAGAAGCTACATTAAAATAAAAAAAAATTCCTTATCTAAGGAGCGATATCTGTCAATATCTCAATAAGAATCGTAAATATAGATCATGTGAAACACAACTAATAGGACTAATTGATGATTTTTCTAAAGGTTTAGATAATAATGGTACAATAATAATATTAAATTTTTTTAAGGCTTTTGACAAAGTTCACCATTTTAACTAAAAATGTTTAAAAAATCAAAATATTTAGGCATTGACATATATGGTTCATTACATCAATGGATTCAGGATTTTCTGATAGGGAGAGAACAAACTGTATTAATAAATGGCTCTAAATCAACACCAATAACAATCAACTCGGTGTACCTTGTATACATGTTTGTAAAATCCTGTACGTGTTTCGGATGTTCCTACTGAGTGGAAGATAATTTACTTCCTAGTTCAAACCTACCTCAGGACGACGGGAGTTGGCAGCAGGCCTAACGACAGCCCATTACAGCGCGCATACCGCAAGATCAGGCAGCCACCCTGTACCTCAAGTAATAGTCTTAGGTCCACTACTATTTTTAATTAACATAAATGATTTACCAATTTGTATTAGTTTAGGAACAAAAGTCAGATTATTTGCAGACAATTGCATAATATATATAAACAATAAATAAAAAACACGATACAGAAATTTTACAAAGAAAATTAAATGAATTACAAAAATATAATCAAATTCAATAACACAGACTAAAAACGCGAAATACATACCTAGGTGTTATGATGAATGAAAAACTACCATGGAATCCTCATATCAATGAAAGTATCAAAAAATCAAACAAAGCATAGCGTTTATTAAAAGAAATTTATACAAATCGAATATGCATGAACAGTAACACCTTTATAAAATCATTAAATTTATAAAGAATTATGTAGCAGTTATAATTAAACAAAAGCACTACACATGGGTAGTAGAAAGTAAGACGTATGTATGTATGTATGTGACTTATAGAAATCAAAACCGCTTGACCAATCTTGATAAAACTTGGCAGGAATGTTCCTTGGGTACCAACTTAGACCGTTGTGTTTGTATTGTAGCCCTAAAACAAACTTAGGACCCTCAAAAAAAAAAGTTGTCCGACTCTATTAAAGCTATAGTATTTATGGATCTAAGCCATGGTTAACATTGTTGACATGAGAAAAGCATTTTTTACATAAATTAGTTCCTGATATCTGTGACTACAGATTTCCTGGCGAACATTCTTTCATTAGACATTACCAATTGGTTACACATTAACACATCTCTCTACTGAGTCTATTCCTAGGTCTAAAACTCTTATTGAACTCTAAGATGATAAAACTTCTTTTCGCAAAGATAAGTTTTATGCTTTAACACATAAACATATTAATTATTGTCCATTCATTTCATATTTTAATCAAATTAACATTCAAATTTGTTTTTCTAAAGCATTTTTAATACATTCATTCGCTGTTTGCTAATTCTGCATAGCCGTGTTGAGATAGGCCTATATTCATTCATGAAAAAAATTAACGCATGCGCAACACAGAATGAACTCTATAAAAGCCAATTTTTAACTTAGATTAGTGTAGATTTAGATCTATGTCTACCTCAAGATCTACTTTATACTTTAACACATGAACATACAAAATTAAGTCTATTCATCTCAAATTTTAATCAAATATATGTAGGCCTACAAGCAAATGAAAAAAAGGATTTAAGCCTATAAGCTATTTTGATTTGATAGCTTTATTCACACTATTTTTTACATTGACACATTCGCTTTACTTATTACATTATTATTTCGTTTAATTGTGACTATATTGACAGTAATGCGCAAATAAAGACCCGCGGGTCGCGGGTAACATATGTCTAGTGTCACATAAAGATACATAAACAGGATATAGAAATCTGTGGGCGATTGTCTAATTAATAAGTGACTCATAGGCCTAGATCTAGTTGTAGGCCTTATGTGCTCCTTTCGTTAATCACAATGAAAAAGGTTTTAGGCTACACACTTTCCCACAATATAGTCTCTCCACCCATTGGTCACGACCTTGAGTGACTAGCCTTCAACAAAAAAAGACAAAAGACGGCATCAGAAAGACGCAGAGATAAAGGCACATTCATTGTTCCATATGCTAGGACACATTTGTACAAATGCTCCTTCTTCCCTAGTACTATTAGAGCATGGAATGGGTTGCCTGACTCAGCCAGGAAAAAACAAACAATGACTTAAACTGGCAGAATTTAAGAATTCACATGTATCATTATATATGACTAGATTGACCTACTAGGACGTAATCATCTTCTAATAGTGCATTGTTTACTTTAAAAATGTGAATAGAGGTAACGATACTTTATTCATAGTCAATTCAGGGACGGATTTAAGTAAAACCCCTATTTTTTTTGAAAGCTTTAAAAAATCCCAATAATAATAATAGGGCCGACGTATATTTACATCTATAAGCATGCCTTATTTTAGACATGTAGAAGAAAAGAGAGTAGAGTAGGCCTACATGTAAATTAATTTAATTTTCTTCTTATATTTTTTTTTAAAATCTAATATGTATATTTTAGTAAAAATTGTATATTTTTTAAATCGGAGCAACATTTATATATGTTCTAGACCTATATAACAAGCATGTAACAATCGGACACTTGACCGTGACAATTGGCCTACCGTGTTAATGGCGGTAAAAATGCGAAATAAATATAGTACTATGGTATGGCAATGGCTTTCATTCCAATGAAAGATATAGGATAAGTGCATTGATCATAGACAGCATAATAGATAGATATAGACATAGATCTATAATCATATAGAGAAACAGAAAACAACGTAAAAGCTGCTGCTGCTTTATGTTTTAAAATCTCTATTGTTGGCATCCACTTCTTGTCAAGCTGGGGCAGATAAGTAGCCTCGCCTGCCCTCCTCCAAATCAGGCCCTGGCTGTTATACTGTAAAAGTATAGCACGAATAATAATGCATTTCTTCTTGCACATTAAAAGTTGGCAACTTGTTTTCTTTTGCGGGAAATTCGTGAGGCACTACTGCAAATGTAAACAATCGGTAATCTATTACTTTATTTTAGTAGATCTACACTCTATATCTAGAATAGATTAGATACTATATTCAAGTATATCTAGATCTCCATAGATCTAGAATAATCTAGATCTCTAGATTCTATATCAAGTGTATCCAATATGAATATATGTAGAGATTAATTATAAATTAAATAAGATATCTATTATTATAATTATTATTATAGGTACTTTGACAAAAAATTCAAAATAATTATTTAACAACAGAAACTTGAGAAACTATCTATCTAGTTATGTAGAGTAGAGCTTGCTGAGAGGTTTACAATGATACCAAATTTATCTTTCTATGTTATATACTAATATAGGAGCAAAGTTATGGTTTTTTTTTTGTGTAGAAAAATGGACCATAGATACTAAGATAGAAAATAGAATATATCCAAAAAAGTGTGATCGAAAAAATGAATTTTCGTCTTTATCTCGTCATAACTTTATAACCATAGACATAGTAAATAGTTAAAATAGAAGCTTGAAATTTGGAACACATCTACCCCATTATATGGTTTTTAATTTTATTTCACCTCACATTCAGCTAACATTGATTCACAGCTATTTCAATTGCTTGAAAATTGACTTCGATCCTTTTTCTAGAATTCCATTTGGTAGAGACTTCCTCCGCTTTCAAATATTTATAAATATAATGTAAAATAACACTTTGATAGCATTCTCTTCACTAGGCTGATCAAAGATAAGCTGTTAAACAATGCATTAATCATTTATACTTCATCTTATCAATGAGAATTACTAATGTCTGGCGCCACATGTCGCTGCATCATGGAGTGACTTCATTTAACACCGTCAGGATGGGCCCAAACTTGCCTTAATAAGCTGATATTTCCTTTTATATTTTGTGTATTTAAGTATAGAAAAAAAAGATTTCTAACACTGCTCTATAATAGAAATATTGATTTTAATACTATAGTCATAGATTGTTATGGTAGTTATAATTTTTCCACTTACCCATTTCGAAAAATAGCCTAATTTGGCATCATTTATAACATGTTAGGGGAAGTTTTTTTAATTTTGTAGGACAAAATTTCATTAAAAAATAATGAAATAACAAACTTTAAGCATAGAATCTATGATAGATCTAGGTCTAAATTCAATAAAATAATACCAAGCTTGCTTAAAAATGATATTAAATGCAAAATCATTCTTACCTATGACTTTACTGTCGTGTTTTAAAATAAACACGACTTTCATTTGTTGACAATGTGGTATCATTCAAAAGCTTAGGAATCCTCCTTTAAGATTAGCACAAGGGTTTTTAAAAAATAAAGCAAATGTAAAAACAACAATCAATCAACTAACATCATGGGTTTGGAAGTCTAGCCATGCTGTTTCAAAACTGTATAGCAGCTAGTCTAGCAGTTTATAGGTCAGTAGAGTAAGGATGTCAAAGTACCTATCTATTAATGTATTCTTTTTTTTCGAGATCTACGATCTAGACTGTCTTAGTCATTAATCTAAATCTAGAGTAGATCAAGATCTATAGATCTATATCATTATCAGAGTCTAATATATCAAAAAATATCATCATTCATAGTATTATTTATTTATTAGTATATATAATTAGTCATCATACTACTAGTCAAGATCTAGATCTAATATTCAATACTAGTTTATCTATAGATCTCTAGAGATTCTATCTAGTCTAGTGATTTTAATTTTTATCTAGTCTAGACTCTAGATCTTCTGAC
>JAZGLO010003390.1:0-29953 GCA_036873155.1 Biomphalaria sudanica | reverse complement strand
GTTGGCCAAAGAAACATATACCTAAATATCGTCTGCCCTATAGATCGCAAAGGAAACTTTAAGGTCTGTAGCCAGCCCCGTTTTTCTTTTGTATTATGCGTTATTGCTCGCCTTTGCCCTTCGGTGATTGTTAACAGTTCTGCAGGAACAGCCACATGTAAAGGAAAGGCGTTGGATTTACTCTCAGAGACTATTTGAGATGATCCATTGCCACTGACATAGCCGGTAAAAATAACCCATAGGAAACACGTAACATAACGCTACATACCTCTACTCTAGAACCTGAGTTAACCAATGAGTTCCTCTGGACGACTGTTTTTAATATTTTCCACTGCAGGTTAGTAAATGGAGAGCTAGTGACTACAGTTACAGGACCAGCAGCCACGCCGCCTTGCATCTTACAGACTATGTACACAAACCCGTAATAGTCCAGTGACAGTAGCATCTCTGCAAGTAAATGTACACAAGAATGTTACATACAACTACCCATCAGTCAGTCATGAGCTTTAATGTTTGCCCTGTAATTATATCAACTCACTATGTACGTCTATTCGTCTGGTAAAAATCAAGTTGAAATGTAGTGGGTTTAGTGCACTTAAATAGTTGTGTACGCTATTACTCCCACAGGTACTCTCCGATTAAGTTAATACTTTGAAAAAGTATATATTGTACCTAACAAAACATTAATCAATAGCAAAAAATATCCAATTAGTCGATTAATTATTGATAATTAATTATTTTGCTTGAATTCTGAAAAGGGAAATTACGTATACATTATTGATAGACATAATGTTGTTGTTTTTTTTTAAAGAATTTTGTATACAGTAGAACGTCGTTTATCCGACTCAATTGGGACCGGACACCGTTCGGATACGCGATTGTTCGGATAAAAGAAAACCGAAGCGATCCATGCAGTATATGCAACCGGACACTATACGAATATTGAAAATCATCACATGCGGGACACGTGCGTGAAGAACGAGCAAAATAGGTGACAAATGTCGCAATTTTACCTTTATTGTGGAAAATAATCACTTATTTTTCGTATTCATACAGTATATGTGCATCACAGTACATGTGGTTGATAAAAAAAAAAAAAAAAAAACTGGTCCGGATATTTGACGCTCCGGATAATAAACGTTCGGATAAACGACGTTCTACTGTATTTTACTTGTTTTTACTGATTATAGGGAAAGGGAATGTTGTTAAATTTGAAATAATGTTTTTAGTAAAAAAAAAAAAAAAAAAGCGACTGTCGAAATTCGTTGGAAAAAAAAACCTATTTCAGAATGCTAAACAATTTGAAGCAATGAAAGCTGAGCTGGTGCTGTCACATAGTAAGACGATTCTCTTTCATGAGTCATCCTTCAATGTACAGTGAACGGATCAGAAGGTTACACTTCCAGACCTTGTGATCTATAGGGCAGATGATGTTAAGGTCATCTGTTTCTTTGGCCAACGGTTAACAAGCAGGGTGTCATGTGACCAGCACAACAACCAACCACATTTACTTTCAACAACTAAAGTCAGGTACCCATTAGAGTTGGGTGGATTCAAAAGCGCCCTGAAAATCCAAAAATTTCAAAATCCCAGTCTTCACTGACATTTGAGCCCAGGACCCCAGGTTCGGAAGCCAAGCGCTTAACCACTTAACCGCTCAACCACCGCGCCCCCTACCGGTCATTATATCCTGTTAAGAACAGCTACTGACTGGTAAAAGTGGAGGGATTTGGTTACGTCAACTACCTTTATGACCTAAGTCAAAGAAAGATGAGATAAAAACTAGAGCTCTTCAGATTGTCTGTTAGAGATTTTCTTACAACAGTTTTTACAGAGTTATCTCCACTTTGTTTACTTTTTGAGTTCTACAATGATTCTTCGGTAATAACAAAAAATAGTGCACCTAAATTATTATTGTGACTTTCGTGTTCAGTTCACCGGATACACAAAAAATCTTGCTATTTATATTTTCGTCCCCTTTTATGAAATGCTCCGATTCTCCCATTTTATGTAAAAATTTTCAAAGTATTTTATTTACATTCTTTAAAGAAGGAATTAAGTTGAGGTCCTTTGTCTTGATTATAAATCTTATATTTTATTAGTTACTAGTATTCAATATCGGCTACGCTCGTTGATTTGTTCCGGGGATATAAATTGTTTTCTTTTTTTTACCAGTAAACTTCCCTTGGCAGAACTCCTCTCCCACCCCTCCCATGAAACGGTCTTGATTAAGCCGCTTCGCAAGTATACTTTTGGCATGCAAATTGTATTATCGTTTATATTCTATTATCGATCTATCTCTATTTATCTATCTATCTAGAATAATCTAGATATAGATAAAGAGCTAGATATAGATAGATAGATAAATAGATAGATAGATAGATAGATAAATAGATAGATAGATAGATAGATAGATAGATAGATAGATAGATAGATAGATAGATAGATAGATAGATAGATAGATAGATAGATAGATAGATAAATAGCTAGATAGATAGATAGATAGATAGATAGATACATAGATACATAGATAGATAGAAAGAGAAAAAGAGAGAGAAAGAAAGAGTAATAGAGAAAGATCAGTCACTATTACAAATATAACAATTTCAGATTTTCAGTTTGAGATGTACAATAATAAAGAAAAACCTGCCACAACTGATGTGTTTATGACACCATCCTTACAACTCAAGGTTTGGTAGCTACCAGCAACGACACCGATAGGCTCATCAGAAGTCACAACTCGGGCTAAAAAAAAAAAAAAAAACTAAAATTACACACTGGCTACGCCTGTGGTTTTTGTTACCAGGCTAAATTAGTTTTTTTGTGCCTCTACATTCTAGTCTATTTCATTTGTGCATCTACATTCTGGTCTATTTCATTTGTGCCCGGGATTGCTGCCCTGCCTCATCGTGGCGCCACGGTGGAAACGGTCGTATTGAGGGGACGACTAGGCCAAATGGGCAGCGAAAAAAGCTCCCGTGGGAGTGCCTAAGGTGGTGTGAGAACATTGCCATTGCACTGGCGGGGATGCGAAAAAGCTCACGCAAAGACCTGTCAACATCCAGGTGCCGTCCCTCAAGGGTCCGTTTCATAAATGGCGTGACCTGCACGGTTGCCTGGTATAGCATACGAATACGACGGGGGAATCCAGTGGTGCGAGTCCGGAGTGTCCGTGTCAATTGGAAGTGAACACATTAAAAAAAACTCAAACTTTAACCCCGAGTTTCATCCCCCGTCGGACAGGGTGGCGGGTCGGTGGAACCCGCAATCACCAAATTCAGGCTGGTGAAAGGGAGCTTTTGTTCGCTTTTGACGGCTTTTGGTGCATGAGGTACGATATACAACACTAGTATGACTCTTTAAGATTTCATTTGAGCATCTACATTCTGGTCTATTTCATTGGACGCTATTGTCTAGGTTATTTGTCCAAATTTTCTTTTTTTAAATAAAAAAGTAAAATGTTAAAATAATATTTAACAATGTTAAACTCATCTTAAAGGTGTGAGGTGTGTGTGTGTGTGTGTGAGATATGGGTGGGTGGTGGAACGGAAAGTTTAAAATACATTATCTAACACCAATTGATTTTAAATATTGACACAAAAGATACTTATTAAAGAAAACAAGTTTGTTATGATGCATTGTATGTCATTATACTAAATACCTATTTATAAGATAAGTTCCTTAATAAGAATCAATCTCTTCATTAAAAATATAACAGAATCTGGTTAACTTGACCATGTCCGGACGCGATCGTTGTCGCGCTAATAACCGGTCGGTCCGACTTAACTGGATTGAACTGTATGATAGAATTAGTTTCAGTACTATAGGACTCGGTCCATGTAAGCTGCTTGTCCACTTAACCGGTGGTCCGCTTAATGGAATTCAACAGTATTCCTTAAAAAAAAAAAAAGAAAGTTGTTTGGTCAAAATTAGGACTTTGGCGCCAAAAGTGAAAAGTTTCATCAAAAGAGTAAGGTTTTAACTTAGCGGCTGTGACGTGACGATTAAACACAAAACTGTGACGAAAATAAACCCAAAATACTCTTGGCGACTTTAGCGAAAGGTCGGCTTTAGTTTCGGAAGTAGATTGTTAACTTTGCGACATTCGACGGTTCCACTCATTGCGTATTCAACCTCTTATTTACATCGTTCGTCAGCGTATGTCTATACCTGCGTATGTCTCAACCTTTTAAGCTCGGCGACCCCTTTTTATAATCCCCCACTCTGCCGCGACCCCCCCACACACACACACACTCTCACACACATACAGCTATTGAAGAGTGGACAATACTAATCCATATTTTCGATGGTCCTAGGCGACCCCTTGCAAATGGTAAATCGACCCCCAAGGGGGTCGCGACCCACAGGTTGAGAACCCCTGCTCTATAGTGTTGTGGTATTTGGTTACCTGTTTAGAGTTATCTGTACAAGACACAGTGCAGAGGCACTTAATAAAGTTAGCGAGCTAATATTTATAGCATATTTCTATCGCCTTGTTCTACGCAAGAATATATATATATATATATATATATATATCCTTTTAGACCTTGTGGTAATCTGTTTCTGTGGCATACGGTTTACGAGGGTGTCATGTGGCTACTTTTCCCAAACTTATGTTAGAGCTGGGTGGACTCAGAGGCGCCCGAGGATCCCGAAATTTAATATTCCAGTCTTCATCAGGTTTCGAACCCCGGACCCCGGTTCAGAAGCCAAGCGCTTTACCGCACAGCCACCGCGACTCTTCGCAAGAATATAGATGTAATGAAATCATTGGGTTTTTTTTTTATCCTTACAGAACTATCTGGAATTAGTTTCCCTTGTGATATCACTGCTTACCTGTGTAATGCTGCAGTATCCCGTTAGGCTCAATTAGAAGAGATTGTTCGGCTCTGAAAAAAAATGAAAAGGGGGATAAGTTATCTCAAAAGACAAAGAAATTAAACTGACTTTGGAGTAGTGTCCCTTTGATCGTAGTTGTACCTTTCAATTCCGACCCAATGTTTGAATGGTACAAGTAAAACTAGGTTTGTTATGAATTTTACAAAGCTTATATGAAGTTTGTACACATTATTTCTCCCACACCCATTCTCGGATAAAGACTAGTCATAAATCAGCTAAATAATTAGTAAATTACTGGTAATCTATTTTTTTGTTTGATACCAATAAAGAAAATTATTTACAGATACGCCTAAATATATCTAGGATTTCCTCACAGGGCCACCCTTAAGCCACTGCAACCTATGCGTCCGCAGTGGGCCCCGCACCTTCATATGCACCGCGCTAATTGTAGGTGTAAATTATTAAATTAAACCATTATCACTTATATATAATATCAGGTTTTCCTCGGAAATCTCCTGAAATTGCAAAATATACGAAAGTACTGGAAATCTCCAGAAATTATTAAATCTCCTGAAAACTCATTAAAAAAATCCTGAAAAATTTACAAAATTGTCATTTTGAGGTACAAATTTCACGCGCGATAAAAAACGGCATTGTCAGCTTTCATTCATTAAAAACTTATTGAAAAGAAAATTGTATTTTCCAATACAAAATTTTAATTTTGACATTATGCTTATCCCCGCCCAGACAAGGCCCCGCGCAATCAGTATCGCATAAGGCCCCGAAATGGTTAGGACCGGCCCTGCTTCCTCCCATTAGATAATTGAACACGTTTATTTATCCCATACCCATTCTCGGATAGAGTTGAGACGTCAAATAATAATGTATTGTAACAGAACATGAATCCTTTAATAATTTAATCATTTAGTCAATTACTGATTTTGTTTTATATCTAATAAGGGAAATGACTTCTACATTTTTAAAGATATAGTTGTTAGTTCAGTGTTTTTTCCCTTAGATAATCTTTGTTTTTTAAAAGATTTTAAAAAATATTTTGTTTGTTCAGCATATCAAAGAAAGAATAAAGAAATCGAGAGCATTCTCTCAATGTTCCCAAGTAAGCCTCCCTTACAAGAGATGGCGACGTACTTTGGTCGCCAGGTATTCGGGAAGTCAACCTTCCTTACAAGATATGGCGTCTACTGTGGTCGCAAGGTACTCGAGAAGTCAGCCTCCTTTACAAGAGATGGCGTCGTACTGTGGTCGCCAGGTACTCGAGTTTACTCAGACCTAACAGCTTACTAGACAAATTAAAACAGAATCATGTTTGCAGTGAGACAAATCATTATAATGTTCTATTGCCATTTACACTGCACTGACTTCACCATCCAATAACTTTTTTCGTAGGCTTCATTTTGTTGCTAATCTTTGATTTCGATTTTGTTTTTGTTTCAATTAAATCATTTCTCTCTGAAGTGCAATGCTTAGTTAAGCATTAAAAGCAATGTTCTGTAGCATTTTACACCACGAGAGATAATCTCAAAATGCAGGAAACGCTTGACACTTCCTCAAAGCTCCCAAATGATTAAAATGCTGAGTGTGTAATATTTTTTTTTCGATTTCAACAGTGTTTCTTAAACCTTCGTACCCCTTCTAACTCTTCCTGTACCCCTTGGAGTTACGCGCACACCCCTTTGGGCAAGATTGGTCTAGAAGAGCGTCCTAGTTTAAAGATTGAGAACCACTGGTTTACAGTACTGCAGCTATAAGATATAATAGTAACCTTTTGACAGTATATTTGACTTCTTGTTTCTTTTGTATATTGTATGTAGTATCCTCAGTCTCGCCAGTACTTTTGGGATTCAGTTCTATAGTGATGACAGTATTGTGCACCGAGGTGACACAGATAAGGTACTGTGGGCCCCTAAAGTGTGCATTGGATAGAATAGACAATACAAGTCATTATATACATGAAAAACTTAAACACATTCAACAGCTTTGATATACCACTCTCCCGTTCTACAAGGATTTTGCATTTAACATTGTTTTCTCAAACAACTGAAGGTCAGTGATGGCTAAGGTAATACTCTCATTGCCTGGGAACTTACTAAATTATAAGATAGTAATGAAATACTGTGATAAGCCGGAAATATTATGATGACCAGGGCCGGCCTTACACATTCAGGGGCCCAATTTAATGGATGTTTACGAAGCCACTCTTCTGATTAGTTAATACTCTCATTGCCTGGGAACATACTACGATAACTAAAAGATATCATTACAGGTAAATTATAAGATAGTAATGAAATAATGTGATAAGCCGGAAATATTATGATGACCAGGGCCGGCCTTACACATTCCGGGGCCCAATTTAATGGATGTTTATGAAGCCACTCTTCTGATTTTAATTTTTTTTTTACGGTAACAACTTTTACTATTAATTACATCATATCAACATTAATTAGACAACATGCATAGGAAGCAAGTCAAATTTCATTAGGCGCCGGAGGGCTAATCAAACTCACGTCCATCGTACGATACACTATGTATGCTAAGCCTTTAAGTCCTACATCTTTAAAAGCCTGACACAACAGCCCTGACTGATTTGGATGCTAAATGTAAATTGCGGGGCCCTTACTGGCGTGGGGCCCAAAAAGGAGCAAACGGTAAAATCGGCCTAAAGCCGACCTTGGTGACACCTAGAAAATGCTATGATAACAATATGTTTGCCCAAAAAGGTTAGTAGTAGTAGTGTAGTTAAAGTTCCTCTTTCAGACCATGCAGTCCAAAGGGCTGATATTTTTCTGCCCCTACGGTTAACGAGGGTGTCATGTGGCCAGCACAACGACCGAACCGCCTTTACCTTTCCCCAACTAGTCAGTTACCCATTAGAGCTAGTTGGACTCGGAGGCGCCCTTGTCGCGTAGTTTAGACAAGTTTCTTATGCTTTGTCCCAACTCTGTGTGTTTTCCTCTACTCGTATTACTTGTAAGGTGCGAGGGTGCCATTTATTGGTCATTCGTTGTCCTGAGGCAGTTCACTCTCTGACTTTGGTTGAAACGGACGGTGTGTTAGTACGTAAAAGATTATTAGTCTGTACTAGTTTCTTGGACTTATATTACTCAGTAGGATTTTTGGACCCATGTTTTAGAGTGAGTTACTTTGTTGTGATCTCTTATTCTTTGTTATATGAGGTTGTCGCTGTTTCTAGTTTTGGAATTGAGGTTGAATTTTGTGTTTATTTCGTTTATAAGGTGCCAGTGTTGGAGTTGTATGTACTGAGCTCGATTCAATGCTATTCTGGGCGTCGCTTGTTGTCTCAGAAATATATAGTAGTCTTGAGTGCCATTGTCAGACGGGCGATTGTCGACGGCGTTGAGTGTCAGGGCCGTTACACAGCAGTTGGTATCAGCTGAAGTCTAATTTTATTATTGCCGATGTTGGCAGTATTGTGACGTCAGTCGGTCAGCGTCTGGTTGATTACGAAATCACGCTGACAAGTGATAGCAGAAGCAAGGTGCTTATGTGAAATACTGAATAATATCTATATATATATATGTATATATATATATATATATATATATATATATATATATATATATATATATATATATATATATATATATATATATATATATATATATATATTAACTTTTCATCATTCTATCATTCTAATTGTAAATATACATATATCAGTATCATAAATAAAATTCATTTTTTTGTTATTTTAACCATCCACGTAGTTGGTTACTCTATGTACGACTGTGTGTGAATGATGTTCTTGTCAGGTTAAACATCGGGACCTTAATTGTGTACAGCTATTCAACAACACAAATAATTCCTAAACCTCGCAGCCCTTATGATCCCGAAATGAAAAAAAAAAAAAATCCCGGTCTTCACTTGGATTCGATCCCGGGACCGTCCGGTATTAATGAGTGAGAATAAAAGACTAGAAATAAAGCAATGATACAAGAAAACGTACACTGGTGACGGCACGATGTACTTCTTGTGGAAGGCTGTCACTGGCACGGCTTGGAAGGAATCGCCCCCAGCTCCAGAGTCGGAGAGAAGCAGAACAATAATGGAGTACTTCCCGTTGCTAAAAAAGGAGAACGCCCCAGCGGTGTAGACGGATGTCACTGACCTACGTAAACAAAAAATATTATCATGTTATTGACAAGGCCTTCATCTTCCGAACCAACAAAAGATAGGCGGTTTCAAATATATGTATATTAAAAAAAAACAAAAAAAAAAACGAGATTACAAGGAGAGTTTGTGTTATCACATAAACTCATAGGCGGCCTCCATCGAATTCACCAACATAAGTTTGAAATATGTGCATATTAAAAAAAACAAAAACAAGAAAAACTTTTTTAAAATACTTTTTTAAGACACAAAGTGTATACGAAGTATAATTGTATTAAATAGTTTTGATCAGTCATGTAATTAAATTTGTAATAGATCTAGTCCAACAATAATATTTTTACAAATTGTTTTTTTTAGCGCTACTTCATGGCTTTTAGTTCTCTCCAGGGTTCGAATTCTGGTGAAGACTGGGATTTTTAATTTCGGGATCATTAGGGCGTCTCTGAGTCCACCCAGCTCTAATGGGTACCTGACATCAGTTGGGGAAAAGTAAAGGCGGTTGGTCGTTGTGCTTGCCACATGACACCCTCGTTAACCGTCGGTCACAGAAACAGATGACGTTTACATTATCTGCCCCATAGATTGCAAGGCCTGAAATGGGAACTTTACTAATTAGTTGACTAATTGGTTAATTTGTTTTATTGATTCATGTCTAGTCTATGCTAATGAATAATTGAGAAAAGTTTCAACTTGATCCGAGAATTGATGTTGGAGAAACAACGTGTACAAACTTTTTACCAGACAGACAGTGAGCTGATATAAAGTTGGCTAACACACTTACCTAATACCGGTATTTCTCAAGAAGAGCGATGTTACCTCTGACCCAACCACTCTAACCTTTTTTGAGAAGTGGTCGTGGTCATTGAGCCGTGACACGTTCACAACTAAGCGGGACAAGATGGAGGTGTAGAAATACAGCCTTGCATCGTGATTAGCTGGAAACATCAGGATAAAGTGCTGACCAAATTGAGCGGAGTTGGTCCCCCGAAAGACCCCTGGAGAATGGAAAAAAAAGCATGTACCTACTTAGGCTCATATAGGAAGTCACTTTCGAAGTAAGATTATTGAAATTCTTTGCGAAGCTTCTTAAGAATGACCCCTGGAGAATGGAAAAAAAAAGCATGTACCTACTTAAACTCATATAGGAAGTCACTTTCGAAGTAAGATTATTGAAATTCTTTGCGAAGCTTCTTAAGATAAGGCTCCTAAAAATTGGCGCTACTAAACGAGGCTTCTAACTAAATGCATCTAGTAATCAAGGTTTCGATAGGAATCTACTAAGCGAGGCTTCGTATAAAGCTAAGTTTTGTATTAAGCGAGGCTTGTATTAGGCAAAGCTTAGTATTCATCTTTCAAGTGATGCTATTTGAGGATATTAAGTGACATTAAGTCAGTATCATGAGTATGTTTACTAAATTTAGATTTTAAATAGCGACTAGGTTACTTACCTAATTCAACACAGCCATACAAAAACCAAAGTCGCATAGAAAACATCATGTTACAATGTAGATCTTTATCAAATTTATATAATCTGTCAAATATGTTTAATTTATTTTTTTGTATCTCATTAAATTTTCACACCAAAGAGTGACTTAATAAAAATCTAGACTTAATGAAGATTCCACTTTTTAATCTTGACCCTTTTCATCCACAAAATTAAATTTCGGAAAAAAAAAAGGATTTAGGATGAAACCTAATTTTTTAAAAGTCTATTGTGCGCAAAATGTAAAATGCGTAGAATGTCCCAATACTAACAAATAAACAACCACCAATGATTATTGGAGAAGGATCCTAGGTATTACATTCATAGACCGCATCACTAACCAAGAGATTAGAGACAAGGTTACTGCAGCGATTTTAAGGGCGCCTCTGAGTTCAACCAACTCTAACGTGTACCTGTTGGTGGTAGGTCGTTGTGCTGACCACATGACGCATTGCTCGATATCCGTTGGCCAAATAAACAGATGATCTTAACATCATCTGCCCGCCAGGTCTGAAAGGGGAACTTTACTTTTTTTTTACTCTACTTTTATCTACAGTGGACGTCAGGGTAATGGATAGACCTTTCATTGAAAGATATTGTCATTATCTCATCTGTTTCTCGACTTTTGACGTAGAGGTGAAATGACAGTTTGTGTAACTGTAAACCAGGGGTTCTCCACCTGTGGATCGCGACCCCTCTGGGGGTCGAAATACAATTTTCCAGGGGTCGTCTAAAAAAAATCCTCGACATTGTACAAAATTTTTCTTGGGTAGCTACTTTTTTTTTATATGTATAATTGATATTCGAGAATAGATAATGCGAACATCAGAATCACAATCATTCCAAACATTGTAATTGTCACAGCATAAGTATTTTTTTGTGACAGTTTAAATTACTATCCATCAAATGGTGTGACGAAACGCTCCGTTTGAAATTATCACTTAAGTATAAAAAAAATGAATCTGTTGATCACGATATACGTATATATAAGTAAATAAATGAAAGTCATAAGATTACAATCTCAGTTATTAATAATTAGTTATGAACAGAAATATTTATAGTTTGGTGATTAAAGAGGCAGCTTTGGTAATTCTATCAGATATTTACATTATGGTTACATTTTTATAACATTAGCAAAAATATGATTTTACGGCTGGGGGTCGCCGCAAAATGGACAATTGTAAAAAAGGGGGCCGCGAAACTAAAAAGGTTGAGAACCGCTGCTGTAAATGAATCCCTCCACTTTTCCCGGTCAGCAGCAGGATATCAAGAGAGACGCCGGTCCATTGATACATTGGTTTGCGACATTCTTTGTGAGTAATCTGTCTTACTTTGTCTTTCTAAGATACGGTCTTAAGCTGAACCAGAGTTTCGTGTCTTTAAAAAGGACAAGTGTTATTTGTGGCTTGTGGTGGCCAAATGATATAGAGCCTAACTTCCGAACCGAGGGTCCTGAGCTGAAATCACGGTAGCTTGAACCTCAGAATTTTCGGGACGTCCTTGAGTCACAACTGTCATTCATACATGACGTTTAGTTTGTTAAAGTAAAGACTGTTGGTCGTTGAGCTGGTCACATCCCACCGTAGTAGCCGCTGGCCATTGATACAGATGTCGAGATGGGAACTATACTGTTACAAACACTTTTAGGTCCTCCACGCCAGAATATAAAATAAAATTACAACATGACTTGATTATAGACCAGTGTTTCCCAAACTGTGCTCCTCAAAAACCCTAGTGTTTCAAGAGGCCTGAATAGGGAATCCATAAATTTATGAAATAATTAACAAGAAATCTTTAACAATAGCAAAGAGTTCTTCTATACACTTGCCATGGGCCAAGTGTTTCGTTAAGGAATAAGTTTGGGAAACATTGTTATATACTGTTAATACATTATCAAAGAACATTGTACCAAGAATAATACATTTAATTAATATTTTTATTGCCCTCCAAAACATACAGAAGAAAAAAAAAATATAATATACTGGTAAAGGTTAAAAGTTAAATAGTTTGTTCTTGTTGACATAAAAACACGTCATTTCAGTTAACAAATTGAAACAAGGTTTTAAAAACACATTTAAAGTTACATTGACGTAGGTCTTGATCTACATATGCTAGTCAAACATATAGAGACTGTGACAAGAGAAAAAAGGAAAGACAACCCCATAGACGTGTACGTAGGTCTCACCAGCCACACGAGGAGGGTCAAAACCCCAGGGCAAAGCTCTCAGCCGCCTGGGGGACAAAGTGGCTATTATTTAACCCCAATGGACGAACTATAGATGGATTGATAATTGATAGATAGATAAATAGATAGATAGATAGATAGATAGATAAATAGATAGATAGATAGATAGATAAATAGATAGATAGATAGATAGATAGATAGATAGATAGATAGATAGATAGATAGATAGATAGATAGATAGATAGATAGATAGACTAACAACAATAAATCTGTGCGATTAGAAATATTTTTACCGATTATTTTAGCTTTTAGCTTTAGATGGGAAGAGGAGGAGGGGGGGGGGGAGAAAGGCGTATCTCAGTGAATGTTTCCGTGATCGCTTTTTAAATGCATAAAATGCATAAAAAAAACATGTTCACTAACAGATTATGCCTCCTAAAGGGGAATAATTAAAATTATTCAGCCACATCTGTCAAGTACGATTTCTTTCCCTTGTGCAATACCAAACAAAACTAATTAATAACCAATACTTAATTAACTAATTTGCTTTTTTTTTTTATTCCTGTTTCGTCAGCTATATGAAATAAAAATTTCAGCTTGATCCTAGAATGGGTGTCAGAGAAATAATGTGTACAAGCTTTTAAACAAACAGAGTGAGTTGATATAAGCTTTCCAAAACATGAGACTAGGGATGGAGATTGAACTAAATTTTAAAAGGTTAAACTAAAAGTTTCAACTAAAATAAATATAGTTAAACTAAAAGTTTATCATGAATTATAAAACAGAGTGAAACTAAACCAACTAAATCTAATTAAACCATAAAAACTATTTTATAACTTTTTTTAAAGGGAGTTTGATCTATACCTACCTATAATCATTCGGCTGTATGCCTACGGTTCGATCTAATTCTTTTAACATTGTGGTAATACTTATACATAATAAAATCAGTAATGAGGAAGATGTTTATTACATAAACATTAATGCACAATAAAATTAGAAAAAAAAGATGTCTTAATAAATAAGTGTGCTTGTACCTGGTACTTAAGAAATATATATATATTAACTTATTATTTAACGGATCTAGTAATAAATGAAATAGAAAATACATTGTTTGATTCTTATGAAACATTTGACCTGTGTAACTATTTTAGTGTAGTGTAAAGTACACACTTGACTAACCATTCCAATGTGTTAATTTCTTGTCTGACCATTCACCATACAGCTAACTCTATTACATTACTGTTAAATGCGCAAGGAAAAGAAAGCCAGTGTGTGGTCTTGCCATTATAGACTACAAGTAGTACATGCTACTGTACACCAGGCCTACGTGTGTACTTCTATCTGACCAAGTTGTTAAAACCTTTCGGACACAGTCTATTTACTTTCTGGGCAGGATAGGCGTGTAACTATTTTAGTGTAAAGATAGATCTACGAACATGCTTGACTAACCATGCCAGTGTGTTTTCGTCTGACCACTTGACATTAACTCTTTCTCTCCTAACTGACGATACCAGCGTTGATTCCACCAGAATGTGGTAAATAATTACGGAGAGAAAGAGTTAAGCAAATCCAATTACGTAACGTGCAATGTAAAAAAAAACGCAGGGTAGTCTTATTGTATCATTGACTATTAGTGTAGAGTACAGGCATTTGTACCAGGTTTTTATAATCAGTCGGACACAGTTTATTTATTTTTGGTCAGGGAGGGTGTGAATTAAAATGTTTTTTTTTCTAAAGTTGGTTATCCTAATGCTTTTAGATCTATATAGGCCTAACAGTCAATTTAGACCTGGATCTCAATAATAAGTCTTAGGACTAGAATCTGTTATACGTTTCGGCTTCAACTAAGGTTTAAGATATAAAAAGGGTGTACTAGATGTTCTTGCAGTTAATAAATTATTGTTTGCCACAAATGAATTGGTCAAAATCACTGAATATTGACCTAACTCGCTTATCAGATTCCCACTATAAATAGAAATGAGAAATCACCACGTCACTCAGAAAAATATTCGGAACAACCCCATTCATAATATTTCATAGAAGCTTTTGGCAACAACAACAAAAAAAATAAAGTGTCCAACAACACTTTATACTGCTGCTACTTTCAAGTTCAGATATTGACTCCCATAACTTCTACCAGCATCTTACTTGACCCTCTTTAAATGCACACTGACCAAATAGTTGTTAACTGTATCCTTTTTTTTTCTTTATAGTCAAAGTTGTTGACATCACATGACCAGAAAACAAGGATGTGCGCTTCAACCGCTACCCCATGTTGAAAAGTTTTACAAATTTTAATTACACTTTTTAGTTTGTTACTAAAAAAAAAAAATTAAACTACGATTTTAACTTTTTTTTTCCTAGTTAAACTTTGGCCTTAATTTTTTATTAGTTGAACTAAAAGTTTCCAACTTTTGCCACATAATTACATGAAACCCACACTATCAGGTTGTAGGTGTCTAAAGATACATTTCAATGTTTCCAGAATACATTTTTGGGTGACATAGACCTATGTCCATGAAAAGAATGATGTTCTGGTCGAGTGGTATGCGCTTTGGACTGTCGACCAATGACCCTGAGTTCAAATCCTGCATTCGGTGCTACCGAGTGAGTCTTAAGATAAGATGTAATAGTCTTCATGTCAAGGAACTACGGAAACTTTTAAGAGGAATGAACTGTGGAGATCGATGCATTTGCCATTGTTTGAGGACCGTTCCCCGGTCAGGTTCATTTCCGCTTGACCCATTGATAATAGTCCACATGGATATACGTCTCATTAAGTCTGTGGTATTTCTATAAACGCATAATCCAAGGTGGATAACTCAGTCCTGCCGTGATATTGCGAAGTCCCTTTCACATCTGTTCAGATAGATGTCTCATGAGCTCTTCTGATAGATTCGGAGAAATTCTGTGGAGCATAAAACCAAATTCTTCAGGGCTAGATTTACTATTTATTTAAAAAAACAAAACAGGAAAAGATGGAACACACACTATAAACACAATAATAATTTAATTTTAATCGTAAATTCAGAAAAAGAAGATTGTACATGAAGCTTAAAACTTATTTACTGATCTTGCTGATCATTATCTTCTCCTGTATTTAAACCCGCTCTAAATTTACCTTCTTCGAAACACAAGAAACTGCTGGTCCAGGGTTTTAATCCTTGTGAAGACAATAATTTTTTTTTTATTTCAGGATCATTAGTCCATCTAATTCTATTGGGTACCTCCTGACATTAGTTTTTGAAAAGTAAAAGCGGTCGGTCGCTGTGCTGGCCACATGACACCCTCGTTAACCGTGGGACACAGAAACAAATGACCTTTACATCATTTGCCCTATGGATCTCTAGGTCTGAAAGGGGCAAGTATCAATTGAACAGACTGATTTCTTGGCACGGAAAGAAGTAGCTATAGAATTAAGAACCGAAACTTGTAACGATATTTCATTTTTAAAAAAGCATTTTTTTCGAATTAACTCCCTTTACATGTTTATATCTCTTTCTAAAAAAAGGGAATCTTCTTGAAGCCATTGGATAAGTACACTTCATAATTCTCTTCTTGAGGGACCAGGACGGCCTTAGGTATAGGCAAACTAGGCAGCCGCCTTGAACCTCCAATAGATGGCAGTCGGGGGCCTAGCACAAGATTAAATACAATGCGAGCATTTTATTAAATCTCAAATATAGTTGAGTACTAGGGCTCTACGTCTAGTAGCCTAGCTGTAAGTCTCTACTATGACTCAATGTTTAAGTCTACTTGTGTAGGCTACTTATGTCAGAAGACCCTTCTTATTTTTATGAATTGCGTAATTGTTTTTCGATGTTTATTTTATTTTATTTTTTGCTATTTTATTTCGGGACCAAACTGGCCCAAACTGTATCGGCACTTGTAACTTGTTTGGATACACCAGCTGTGTGTATAGTGTAGTCTGGCTGTGTGGGAGACATCGTTCCGACCACAGCTTATGCCAAGGCATTCATCTCATTTCTAGGAGGCCATATTTCCATATTTTAATCACCATAGTCAACATAATTAACAGTAATAATCCTAATCAATATAATCGTCAGTGGCGCTGCTTCTAAACGGACTCTCTTAATATATTTTTTTTTCTTCTGTTATTTTGGGGGTGCGATCGTTGAGTGGTTAACCGCTTGGCTTTTGAACCTGGGGCCTTGGGTTCGAATCTTGATAAAGACTCGTATTTTTAATTTCGGAATTTTAAGGGCGCCCCTGAGTCCACCCAGCTCTAATGTTAAGTTGTAAAGGCGGTTAGTCATTGTGCTGGCCACATGATACCCTGCTCGTTAACCGTTGGCCACAGAAACTGATGGCATTAACATAATCTGTCTTATAGATCGCAAGGCCTGAAGGGAACTTCGACAAATTAGTCCTAGCATATGGAACAAGGAATGTGCCTTTATCTTTGTGTCTGGCTGGATATTTTATTGAGTTTTGTTTTTGCATTATTGCTACAGTGTTTTATGTATAAAGTGGTTTATGTATAATTGCTAATTACTGTTTGTAGTCAAATGGCCTTTCGACTAGAGTTAAACTCACCTTAATAAATATGCTCCTAGCACAATGCAGACCACAGGAATAAGAAATAACAACGGCATCAAAAATTCTGAAAGCAAAACGGAATACTGCAAGCATTGAATAAGATGTCTCTTAACTCTTTACCTCCGTAATTCAGACGGAATTTCTCATTTCTCTACTATTTCACTACCATATTATGATTAAGCTTCAATAGCTTTGTTTTTTTTTGAGATCAGAAAATGTTTTATTTGGTATAGAATTAAATGGGAATGCATGCTCCTTCTATATAACATAAAGTTTTTAAAATTAAACATATTCATTTGATTTAATGAGGTCAGATCGACGATAATATCGTCGATTAGGAGAGAAAGAGTTAAAATCTAAACCAGCGAAGCCTAGCCTTTTTTTTTTTGACTTGACGGACATCGAGACAAATCGTAATAGAAAGCCTGAACACTGACCTGCAACGTCGCAAACCTGTGGGCAGAGATGACCAATAGCTCGTTGCCACGTTACAGGTCTGTACGATGTGGCAACGAGCATTGGTCACCAGTGCCCACAGGGTGTGACGTGGCAGGTCAGTTGTCAGGCCTACTATAAGGATTAGTCTCGTGGACTTACGCTTCACCAGCATATGTCACAGGCCGATTACAGCCCAAATGTCGGCGAGTTTAATGGCATTGATACTATATGGTTTTGTTTATAAATATTAATATTAAAAGTAAAGTACAGAGTCGAAAGAAGATAGATTGGGCAAAATGTAAATAGTCAACAAATGTTTGGGATAGGAATCGCGAATAGAAAGTTTCGGGATGACGTGTAAAGCGACAAAAACTAAGGTTAAAATGTAAAGCGACAAAAACTAAGGTTAAAATGTAAAGCGACAAAAACTAAGGTTAAAATGTAAAGCGATAAAACTAAGGTTAAAATGTAAAGCGACAAAAACTAAGGGTAAAATGTAAACCGACAAAAACTAAGGTTAAAATTTTAGGCGACAAAAATTATGATAAAAATGTTAGACGACAAAGATTAGGGCTAAATCGTAAAGTGCCAAACAATAAGGTTAAATTGTAAAGCAAAAAAAAAGGCTAAATTATAAAGCGACAAACATTAAGGCTAAATTGTAAAGCGACAAAAAATAAAGGCTAAATTGTAAAGCGACAAACATTAAGACTAAATTGTAAAGCGACAAAAATTAAGGCTCAAATATGAAAAGACAAAATTAATGCGTAACGATTAAGGTCTATTTCGTAGAACACTTTTTTTTCATGTGACTGTGACGCCTTAATTTGGAGAGACATTCCCATCCACAATAATCGCAGGTTAAATTTGCTTTCACTTTGGTAGTAGGGGAGCTGGCATTTTTCATATGGCACGCTTTTCTTCCAGAGCTGAGGCGCATGTTTTTAGGCTGTCCATACCTTCCTTGGGTCATTATCTCCCTCCACATAGTGCGGCTATGTTTTACCAGTAGTTCAATGCTTTGAGGTCCTGTTTGTTTACATCCACATATTCAAGGTGAAGAGGACCATTTTTTTTTAAAACCTGAACCTGTCCTGAGTTGTCTTCAAAGGATGACACGATTCGTCCTCCATCCGGTCAAACATGACCAAACCAGTGCAGGCGGATTTGTCTGAGAATTGTAAAGATGCTGGGAAGGATCTCAGTGTTACACACTTTCTCTTGCCATGTGATTTTCAAGATCCTTGGGAGGCAGAGCAAGTGGAATGAGTTTAGTTTTCTCTCTTGCTTTGCCTAGGTAGTCCATGACTCACTGCCTTGCAGAGCTCTATCTAGCTGTTATCAACCGAAGTGGCATAAAATTTATATGGATAAAAAAATAGAAAAAAAAAGTGAAGACACAAAATACTAGAATGAAATGTGAAGACACAAAATTCTCGAATGAAACGTGAAGACACAAAATACTAGAATGAAATGTGAAGACACAAAATACTAGAATGAAATGTGAAGACACAAAATTCTCGAATGAAACGTGAAGACACAAAATACTAGAATGAAATGTGAAGACACAAAATACTAGAATGAAACATAAAGACACAAAATATTAGAATGAAACTTGAAGACACAAAATACTCGAATGAAACGTGAAGACACAAAATACTAGAATGAAACGTGAAGACACAAAATACTAGAATGAAACGTGAAGACACAAAATACTAGAATGAAACGTGAAGACACAAAATACTAGAATGAAACGTGAAGACACAAAATATTAGAATGAAACTTGAAGACACAATTACTAGAATGAAACGTGAAGACACAAAATACTAGAATGAAACGTGAAGACACAAAATACTAGAATGAAATGTGAAGACACAAAATATTAGAATGAAATGTGAAGACACAAAATACTAGAATGAAACGTGAAGACACAAAATACTAGAATGAAACGTGAAGACACAAAATACTAGAATGAAACGTGAAGACACAAAATACTAGAATGAAACGTGAAGACACAAAATACTAGAATGAAACGTGAAGACACAAAATACTAGTATGAAACGTGAAGACACAAAATACTAGTATGAAACGTAAAGACACAAAATACTAGAATGAAATGTGAAGACACAAAATACTAGAATGAAACGTGAAGACACAAAATACTAGAATGAAACGTGAAGACACAAAATACTAGAATGAAATGTGAAGACACAAAATACTAGAATGAAATGTGAAGACACAAAATACTAGAATGAAATGTGAAGACACAAAATACTAGAATGAAATGTGAAGACACAAAATACTAGAATGAAACGTGAAGACACAGATTTCGATTTCAGGTGAAGTTAAAAAAACAATTATAAAATTACCTAATTAGTAAGTGTATCTACATTTAGCGTAGGATAAAATAAAACCTGTAGATATATTGACCAGTTTAGACATTCTGAATTGTAAACATTTCGATCGGATCCGTTTCATACTGCCAAAGTGATCTAGCTGTGCTTATATAATTTATATTTTAATCACATTTTGACGTTTGGAGAGTACATATGACAGACTTACTTCCAACTTTTATATGAGCTTGAGTGGCGTTTACAGAGTGTGGCGGTGGGCAGCTCCCGTTGGTGACGTCATCACATTCAAAACCAAGGCACCGTAGAATACAGTCTCCTGAGCAATTCTTTCCAAATTTAAATGGTGGACATGCTAGGGAGAGAGTAAGCTTAGACTAAACAAAGGTGTATATCTTCAGGGCCGGCTTTAGGAATAGGCAAAACTAGGCAGCCCCTTGCTGTTCCACCATCCTGCTCTTCAGCAAGCTTCTACCCACCCTTCAGTTCTACCAGCTTCCACACACCCTCCCCATGCAGTTCTGCAGCTTCCTCCGACCGTGCAGTTCTGCAGCTTCCTCCGACCGTGCAGTTCTGCAGCTTCCTCCGGCCGTACAGTCCTGCAGCTTCCACCGACCCTGCTGTTGTGCAAGCTTACACACACACACCCCTGCAGTTCTGCAGCTTTCACCGACCCTGCAGTTCTGCAGCTTCCACCGACCCAGCTGTTGTGCAAGCTTACACACACACACACACACACCCCTGCAGTTCTGCAGCTTCCATCGACGGTGCAGTTTTGCAGCTTCCACCGACCGTGCAGTTCTGCAGCTTCCACCGACCCTGCTGTTGTGCCAGCTTCCACACCCCCTGCTGCTCTGTCAGCTTCCAACACTCCCCCCCCCCTTTTGCTGTTCTGCAGGAGGTTCAGTCTGGGACATAAAATATTTTTTTTATGTTTCAAATTCCTCTTCAAACCCTTGGCAGGACGTCGTAGGATGGCAGCTGGCATGGTTCGAAACCGGCACAATCCAGCCACTTACCGATCCAGAACTTTGGAGTGAGGGCGAAGCCCCGACGCCAAAAGCGTTTCCTTGCATTTATCACAGCAGAAACGCGTTATCCTGACATCTACAGCTCATTCATTATTTTTCTTATTAAAAAAGGACCTTTTGAAAATGTTTTACTTGGAAAATATTCTAATATGAATATACAGGCCCTTACTACATTGCAAATGCAATCAATTTGTTCCTTTCAAAAGAAAAGATACCCCACATATTTAAATTAAGACTTAGAGGATCGCCGCAGAAAAACAATATTCGAAAAATATATTTTTTTAAAAAGCTCATTTGTAAGTGATACATTTTGTTCAATAGGCATGTTTGTAACTTTGTTTTGTTACAGACCTATAATTTAAACCTCTAAACAAACACATTTCGGAAGTGTGAAATTAAGAGCACCAATTAGACTCTACTCTAATTTTTTTTTGCATTTTTAGGATTCATGCATAGATTGTGAGTTATAGTCTCAAAATTGTTTCTACAATAGAAAAATATCAGTATGAGTAAAGGTTGGAAAAAGGTGACTAGGAAAATAATATTTGGGTTCAGAACTCATCTCAATTGATACTTTTATATATAAAAAATTTCGTATGAATTCTAAATTTTCCAAAAGAAAAGTTTTTCTTAAAATAACTATGATAAATTCGTGTGCAATTACATAAATTCTGTTTTAAAACGTCATGTTTTCGTCTGGAAAGAGGAGAGGGCGGTAGAGTGAAACGTCAATCCTCGTTCCTTTTTATAATTTCTGCTAATGACTGCATTCGGCATTAAATAATAGGGGATGGGGCGACTTGATATAGGAATTTATTTTTAAAGCATATAAATTATATCAGTAAGCCAAATGCAACCTGGTAATGAACGGGCTGCTGTTACAGCTAGTTCATGAAACGGATAGAAGTTTTTAATGCCACTTACTGTGATTGCAATGATAGTCGGTAAGGATGAAGCCGTCTGCACATTCTTCACACTTGCCTGTCACCTTGTCACAGTCAGGCACGCAATTGTTACACGTTCCGGCGCAGTCCGTACCATACGCGCCAATTGGGCAATCTAGCAACGAATAAAACAAGTGAAATAGAAAACAAGCAAAATATAAAAATATTTTTTAAAAATATATCTAAGGGGAAGAACTCCACACTTACAACTATATCTCTAAAAATGTAGACGTTATCTCCTTTTTTTCCATATTATCATAATAATTAGCTACTTAAGCCGACCACCAGCAGATAATGGTTATGTCTGCACTGGATGTGGCAAAATATGTAGGTCGAAGCTAGGACTGCTGTTCTCTTTAATCTTCAACTGACTGGGGAAGGAGGCTAAGGCGCTTAGCTTCCAAACCACGGAGGGTTGGGGTTCTCGGGCACGAAGACTGTGATTTTGAATTTCGGGATTCCTAGTCACCCACGGGTCCAGCCATCTCTGGTACCTGATTCTATTTCAGGAAAGTAAGGGCGGTTGGTCGTTGTGCTGGCCACATAACCTTCGGTGATGTGTACAAATGATTCACATCGTCTGCCCTATACATCTCAAAGTATAAAATGAGTACTTATTCAACTGGCTACCTTTAGAATGTTATATATATATATATATATATATATACAGCTTAAAAGGTCACGTGACGAAGAGCAAAGAAAAGAATCTGCGAAATGAAAATTCTGAAATTATTGTTATCTCCCTTGGAATTATAAGAGTTATTTTAAGCTACACCACAAGATTTCATAACGCTCTGGGATAAGGGGGTCAAGTGTCAGACTTTGTGATCTATAGAGAAGATGATGTAAAACAGTAAACGTCATCTGTTTTTGTGGCCCACGGTTAAAGAGGGTGTCATGTGGCCAGCACAACGACCAACCGCCATTACTTTTCCCCAACTAGTGTCAAGTACCCATTAGAGATGGGTGGACCCAGCGGCGCCCATAGAATATAAAACCCCAGTCTTCACCAGCTTTCGAACCCAGGACCCCCGGTTCGAAAGCCAAGCTTTACCGCTCAGCCACCGCACCTCCAGTCTGTGCCGCAGCTAATACCGAATGACGCGTTCTTATTTCTTTGAAATACTTCTGCAAATAGATTCTGTTGCTTCCATTGAGATATTATGCTTGAGATACATCGACATTATCATTTACATTATAACATAATAATTAAAACTCACCTTTCTTTGTGGTTTTGATCTGCTCAGTAACTAAAATATATATAAAAAAAAGATCATTTCATCTTTTATTAAAATACAATTATATAAGTTTCTGGGTTTTTTTTTTTTTTTATAAACTCACATTTGTTTCTTCTTTTCGTAGTCATATGGTAAGAGCCAGACTGTCTAAGCTACGTTCTTACCATTACAAAATGAAATATCTCAGATGCACTTTTCATGGGGGTGAATACAGTAAAATAAATGTATTCGACGCAAGTGTGAATAACTCATTGTGAATTGTTATATGCTTATAATTAAAAATATTTATATTTATGTAATTTAATGTATTAAAACGCTAAATTTTATATATAGCCTACACTGTATTTATTCTCTATAATTGTCTATAATGGTAAATCTTGGGTCGGATTAGGGGAGGGCACGCGGGGCTGCATCTCAGAGGAATCAACAATAAAGGGGTCCCCACAATAGAGCAAAATAATCCATATTTCGATGAGCCAGCAACTTAACAATTTATGTCTTCCATGTTTGCTTGCATTGTCACCAACAGTACTTTAAATCATACAGTTGACAACACTGTCGTGGTGAGAAGAGTATTCTAAAAGCGTATCAGTTTTTATTGTCTAGTATGAAAAATAAATGTTCTCTGGATTTGCGTATACATTAATAAAAATGTAGCTTTTTGGTTACCTAAATATGCATATGAAATCATTTTATTTTTAAAACGAAAGAAAATTTAATTACATGTACATGTTCACTTTTTTTTTAATAATATGGCGCGTGCTTATAGATATAAGTATTGCTATTAATAAGTACATTTTCATTTAAGCTTTAGAAAAAAATGTAAGGGTCTCCACAAAGAATCTGTGCCGAGGCCTCCACATACTTAAATCCGGCCCTGGCTAAATCTATACTAAGTCTCTTACATGCTGAATCTATACTTTATTTTATACTATACTAAGTCTATACTTTATTTTATACTTTATAATTTTAACCTTGGTTAGGCCAATAATAGAATATGCATCCACCGTGTGGGACCCCTCAACTCAAGAAAACATTAAGAAACTGGAACAAACACAAAATAGAGCAGTGAGATTCATAACAAACGAATATTCACATTTGACTAGGGTAACACCATTAGTAAAATCACTAAATTTAGAAAGCCTTCAGGACAGAAGACTCAAAAGTAAAGTAGCAATTATACATAAAACACTGAACCATAATCTTCAAATACAAAAACAAAATTTAATAAAATACTCTGAAAGACACAAAAATAAAGGCACATTCCTCGTCCCATATGCTAGGACAAATTTGTACAAATACTCCTTCTTCCCTAGTGCTATTAGAGCATGGAATGGGTTGCCTGAGCTAGCCAGAAAAACCAGTGACTTGGCAGAATTTAAGTCATTGGTTAATATGCATGACTAAATGCATGACGCGTAGGACGTAATCATCTTCTTTTTTGAAGTAACGTCTGTATTATATAAGATAAGATAATATAAGATACTATGCTAAGTCTATACTTTATTTTATACTATGCTGAGTCTATACTTTATTTTATACTATGCTAAGTCTATACTTTATTTTATACTATGCTAAGTCTATACTTTATTTTATACTATGCTAAGTCTATACTTTATTTTATACTATGCTAAGTCTATACTTTATTTTATACTATGCTAAGTCTATACTTTATTTTATACTTTGCTAAGTCTATACTTTATTTTATACTATGCTAAGTCTATACTTTATTTTAAACTATGCTAAGTCTATACTTTATTTTATACTATGCTAAGTCTATACTTTATTTTATACTATGCTAAGTCTATACTTTATTTTATACTATGCTAAGTCTATACTTTATTTTATACTATGCTAAGTCTATACTTTATTTTATACTATGCTAAGTCTATACTTTATTTTATACTATGCTGAGTCTATACTTTATTTTATACTATGCTAAGTCTATACTTTATTTTATACTATGCTAAGTCTATACTTTATTTTATACTATGCTAAGTCTATACTTTATTTTATACTATGCTAAGTCTATACTATACTTATTCGAGTATACATTTGTATGCATCAAGCCCTCTTCACTTCAAATCCAGTGACCCAATTAACTTCTGACCAGGCTTACCGAACTCAGTAGCTGTGATATTTATCAAAGGAGTAGTGATCTCAACGGGCACTGGAGAGGTGGAAGATTTGACCTCACATGTGTATTTGTTTCCTGGGGGGCAACCCCCTTTGAGACACTGCCCCGTGTCTTTGTGGCAAAGTGCGAAGCAACTTGTGCAGTTCTTTAAGCAGCTTGCACCAAACTTGCCAGGTCTGCACACAACGTCTAGGAGGTGAATAAGATACGACATTTTGTATTAATTATATTGAAAGGGGGGGGGGGGGGCTGGTGGCATTGGCGTAACTAGGGTGGGTAAGGGTGGGTAGAATTTGATTATTTATATTTAATATTGAATATTACGTAATAAGGGGGCCCCTTTGAAGCTCAGGCCCGCCGGGCCCCCAAATAATGGCAAATTCCTAGCTTTTTATTTGGCTGTTTTAGGAATGTGCATCACATATGTTTCTTATATTTATCAGTCATACATAAGTTAGTGAGAGAGAAATAATCTAGGTTTGTATCTACCTGCATAAATAGCTGCATATACATATATAATTCAAGGTAATGATTTGTCTATGGTTGTATCAGTATGTTTTTAAGGAAGTGGTATTGGATGTAAGCACTCCACTACCTACAAAATGCTTCCTAATGGCATGCGTCTCAAATAGCCTCTGATAACCAGTGCAACTCCTGGCCTTCACGTGTGGCTCAGCTATTGGGTCCGATGGAATTATTTTAATTTGCAAAGGAAGGGGCAAAGGTATGGAATTGGCACTAAAACCAGTAAGCTTCGGACTAGAGCAGCGGTTCTCAACCTTTTATGCTCGGCGACCCCTTTTTACAATCTCCCTCTTTTCACCTGAGATGAACTCCAATTGGTGACAAGGCAGGGAGACCTAGGACTCCCGTAGTGCCCTGGTAAGGAGCTCTGCTGTTTAGCGTAGTGCCTCATAGCTTCCATACAAACATAGTGAACCACTGGATACGTCTTCCCGCAGCTCGCGGAGCTGCGGACACTCTTGCAAGACGTGCGCCACCGTCTCTTCTGATTCCCCGCAGTGTCGGCAACGGGCATCAAAATTTGGTCGGAACCGGGCGAAGTACGCACCTATGGGGCAGTGTCCCGTGCGCCACTGCGCTATTGTTGTTTGTTCCGACCTTTTTAGCCTCCACCACGGGTCCTCTCGACTTGGGCGACGCATGTGCTGCCAGACTCCCCTGGCACTGTTGGAGTCATCCCAGGATTTCAACCACTTTTCATGTACCAACTCTCGTATAACTGTGGTAGCCTGTTGAAACGTACTTGGTGATTCGAAAGTGGGCACGGCCAGCGCTCCTTCTCGAGCTAGAGCGTCAGCCACGGCATTGCCCCTCACGCCGCAGTGCGAGGGCACCCACTGCATAAAGATGACAGCTCCAATAAATAGGCGGATGTTATTTGCGGTGCCTAATGCCTCTTCCACCAGTGTGGACTTTCCCCCTAAGCCAGCCATGGCTTGGAGGCAGGATTTGGAATCGGTAACCATTACAACGGTAGTCGTAACGGTTATCTTTTCACGCAATTTTTGGAGCAGGTAATTGAGTGTGTTAGTTATCGCCGTTAATACAGCATCAAAGCTGCATGCAGCGAGGCCGCATGTGCCTGACAGCTTGTCTGGTTCGTGATCTGGGTAACAGATATAGGCCCCATACCCAGCTCTTACGGGGTCCTTCATGACCGACCCGTCTGTATAACAGTAAATGGCGTTGGCCCCCACACACACACATACAGCAATAGATGAATAGACAATAACAATTTTTAACAATTAATAATTTTCGATGGTCTTAGGCGACCCCTGGCAAATCGTCAATCGACCCTCAAGGGGGTCGCGACACACAGGTTGAGAGCCCCTGGACTAGAGGGTCTCGTTTGTCTTGGTCGGTTAACCACCTAGTAGAAGGAAAACTCTTGAACTCAAACTTCTGCTGCCTTGCAGTAATAACCAATCATGGGAAAGGCTTCGTGAATCAACCCTGGGGTGGGGGGGGATCAGGATTCGGCGACACTTATGCTGTAAGCAGCACGCCACAGAGCCCTACATTTTTGGCACAGCCTGCGATGCCGCTGATCCCAAAATATATTGGGATTTATCAGTTGCGTGAAAAAAAAAGGGGGGGGGGGAACTATTCATCGTTCAGACCATAGCCAATGCCCCAAGTACTCATCTCATTTAAATTATCAGTTAGAAGAAAAATGTTCTTGAGTCTGGAAGTATATCGCTTTCCAAGTAAACTACTAGAAAGTCTAGAGCCGCGGTAGCTGAGCGGTAAAGCGGTTGGCTTCCGAACCGGGGGTCCCGGATTCGAATCCTGGCGAAGACTGGGATTTTCGATTTCGGGATCTTTGGGTCCACCCAGGTCTGAGTGCCTGACATTGGTTGGGGAAAAGGTAAAGTAGGTTGGTCGTTGTGCTTGTCACATGGCACCCTCGTTAACCGTGGGCCACAGAAGCCGATGACCTTTACATCATCTGCCCTAAAGATCGCAAGGTCTGAAAGGGGAACTTTACTTAAACTAGAAAGTCATTATATTACTTACAGCTGTATTCATAAAACAGAATAAAGAAAGTATCCTTACCGTCATAGTCTTTAAGGTCTTCATCTATCAGACCATCCTCGTCATCATCTGAAACAAGTTTTTTTTACACAAAGCTTTTATCAACTCACTCCGTCTGTCTGTCTGTCTGGTAAAAAGTGTGTACAGGTTATTTCTCCCACACCCAATCTGGCATCAAATTAAAACTTCGCACAATTATACGTTGGCATAGACAAGACATGACTCATAAAAACATTACCAACTAAACAATATATTACTGGTAGGTCCGTATTTAATAATTTCATTTCATCTAGGGTTTATTCACTGTAAATAAATGTTAACGGTATTTATCACTAACGCATTCTCCGATCACGTTGATACTTTCAATAATTATTTATTGTGCCTAATTGAATATAAATCAATAAACAAAAAAAAAAACTCAATAAGTAAAAAATTATTGTTAAGTAAATATTGTGTTTGAAATTCAATAAGGGAAATAACTTGTACATTGATGGTATATCTAGTTCTAATGACGGAGTTCTTCCTCTTAAGATAGGCTTTTTTTTTTAAAGGATTTTTATATATTTTGCTAATTTAATCATTCGAGTTACATTTGAAAGAGTGCCATTTACTATTGGTAACACTTGAGTACTTTTTCAGAATTTAAATTACAAAATATGAAAAAAATAAATTTTAGAAACGCAGAGCACACAGTAAGTGAAAGAACTCCGCACTTATAACTAAATAACTCAATAATGTAGAAGTTACTTCTCTTATTCAACGTTTAACTAAAATATTAATTGTTCATATTTCACAAGCCTTTTTTTTTATTGCCACAAGATCGCTGCTCTTACAACTATATATATCTCAATAATGTAGAAGTTATTTCCCTTTTTTTCCTTATTGGCACAAGATCGTAAATGCAATACCTTCCGTTTTGGAAGACATTGATACATGGGCCTGATTGTCAATTTCTAGCTAGTAAAAAAAAAGGAATAAACTACCTCGATAGTCTGCGTATTTTTCATCTATTAGAGGAATAAATTACCTCGAAAGTCTGCGTATTCTTCATCTATTAGAGGAATAAATTATCTCGAAATTCTGCGTATTCTTCATCTATTAGAGGAATAAATTACCTCGAAAGTCTGCGTATTCTTCATCTATTAGAGGAATAAATTATCTCGAAAGTCTGCGTATTCTTCATCTATTAGAGGAATAAATTACCTCGAAAGTCTGCGTATTCTTCATCTATTAGAGGAATAAATTATCTCGAAAGTCTGCGTATTCTTCATCTATTAGAGGAATAAATTACCTCGAAAGTTGCGTATTCTTCATCTATTAGAGGAATAAATTACCTCGAAAGTCTGCGTATTCTTCATCTATTACAGGAATGAATTACCTCGAAAGTCTGCGTATTCTTCATCTATTAGAGGAATAAATTACCTCGAAAGTTTGCGTATTCTTCATCTATTAGAGGAATAAATTACCTCGAAATTCTGCGTATTCTTCATCTATTAGAGGAATAAATTACCTCGAAAGTTGCGTATTCTTCATCTATTAGAGGAATAAATTATCTCGAAAGTCTGCGTATTCTTCATCTATTAGAGGAATAAATTACCTCGAAAGTTGCGTATTCTTCATCTATTAGAGGAATAAATTACCTCGAAAGTCTGCGTATTCTTCATCTATTAGAGGAATAAATTACCTCGAAATTCTGCGTATTCTTCATCTATTAGAGGAATAAATTACCTCGAAAGTCTGCGTATTCTTCATCTATTAGAGGAATAAATTACCTCGAAAGTTGCGTATTCTTCATCTATTAGAGGAATAAATTACCTTGAAAGTCTGCGTATTCTTCATCTATTAGAGGAATAAATTACCTCGAAAGTTGCGTATTCTTCATCTATTAGAGGAATAAATTACCTCGAAATTCTGCGTATTCTTCATCTATTAGAGGAATAAATTACCTCGAAAGTCTGCGTATTCTTCATCTATTAGAGGAATAAATTACCTCGAAAGTTGCGTATTCCTCATCTATTAGAGGAATAAATTACCTCGAAAGT
>JAZGLO010003387.1:0-47454 GCA_036873155.1 Biomphalaria sudanica | reverse complement strand
GAAGTGCAAAATGAATAGTGCAACGGGAAAAACTTGCTCTCTATGATTTATTTAATGTTTCGAGAGAATAAAAAAGAATTTGTATCCTGTAAATATGGTGGGACAAAGACTTGTCCAAAAGTATATAAAGTATATCATGCCTTTCTACAAGGTCAGGAAATGGTCTTCTAAAAGAAAAAGAACGGTTCTACTTCGGAAAATATTAGTCAGCAAACCTATACGGGGACATTCCCAGAGGTGCAAAGCCTTTGTCCTCGTCTGTTAGTGTTAGAATTAGACAGAACAGCAGGTCAGTGGACTACACCTCGAGATATGCGTGTGAACCAAACCCGGAAAAATTCTCGCCCAATCGAGAGGTGCTCAGAGCTAAGGGTGAAAAACTATGCCTCACTCCTGATCATGAGAAGAAATCCTTTTCAATGGCCTAGGGTTTTTATAGGGTCATCGCGATGGCCACAACCATTTTGGGACTACAACTCAGGTGTGCATACTCCCTAACGATCATCTGTTGGTAAAATAGAAAACTGACTAATGAATTTTACAAATAACTATTATTGTTTGACACTAACGGTTATTTACATTGTGTAAAAACAACAGCTAGTTATATCATGATCACAAATATCAAACAGTAGTTTTAGTCAAATATTGATAAAATTAAATCTCACTCCGAAATATTCCAGACCAACACTTGGTGTCATGTGCAGATGAGCCTCCACCAGTCTTTCAATAGCTGCCTTGAGTTGATCAGCGTCGTTGACGTTGTTAATCAGAGACTCGAGACCTCCTGTTATGACATTCACTTGTTTAAGGAACTCGTTATCTTTCCTCAGTGCATCATCAGAAGAGTGGCCGTTGAATTTGGTGAATCTGTCACGCATGTTGGGAACGTTGTCCAACATCCTAAAATAAGACAATTAACGTGATAATATAATGTGCTAAACATGTGTTCATTTAAAACTAATAATTGACATAGGCTGGGAATAATTAATATGAAACTTTTAATATTGTTTTTTCATTCATTTAAAAAAAAAAGAAAAATACATAACCAAGAAAATATGTGGATGCAGAAAAAAACCATTGTATATTCACCAAAGTACAAGGTTGATTCCAGCATTCTGGCTGCTTCCAGCTTGACTTGTTAGTCTGTTCCATGAGCTCTGTAGCGCCTTTTTGTCGCTGCGATTGTGTTGAAACAATGAATGGAAAGGTTTTACAAGTTATACTAAATTTGTACAACCTCAATATGAAAAGTTGACAGACACAATGTTTTTAAAATATAGCCAGGGCTGGACATAAGTATGTGGAGGCCCCGTTGCATGATTTTGTGAAGGCCCCTACAGTTTTTCGAAAGCTTGAATAAATAAAATACTTTTAGCTTAAAGCATGTTATATCATACAAGAAAGAAATAGAGATCTTGTCATTGTAATACCACTTTCCTTTTATGAAATATTGAATAGTTTTAATAAATTTTTTTAAAATGTATATTTTTTTTAGTTTTTTAGTCGGTTGACGAACTGCCTTAAATCCGGATCTACTTGTACATATTACGAGCATGCTACAAGCGTACACTTCATCGCGTAAGTGTTGTGCCAGTTGAAAAAATGCCAAAAAAAAAATTTTAGGAAAAAGAAAAGCTTAAAGTTCTGACCCGTCGGATATATTTTATCTCTTTTGTGGATGCTTCTTTCTTGTTGAATTCCTGGGTCTAAAGCCTCGCCTGAGCTCCCTAAAATCCAGCACTGAATTTAGTATTAAGCAATAACTGTTTGGGAATTTTAAGGATACATTCTCAACACGTTAATCGCCTTGTAACATATGGTCCACATACGTTAACATAAAAGAAGAGAAAGCGGTATGGGAAAATGTAAAAAAAAAAAAAAGTGGTGGGGGGGCAAATATAAAGAAATACGTTTTAAAAAAAAAAAAGGAAATAAGGAAAGATTTGTAAATAAATAGACAAACTAAACAATGTCTAGGACGCCGTGTAGAACGTTCACTGTTGCCAACTAAATACAAATTTGATTTTTAGCGAAAGTCCTTAAAAATTTCAGTGCCGAAAAGTGCACACAAATTATCATACACTTAAAAAACAACATAGTTATCAGCATTGTCTTTATTTCTATCATCAGCATACACTAAATAAGCTATATATTTATGGCTATCCGCATCGTTAGAAATTCGCAACACACATTTTCCCTACATATTTTTTGAAGGATACTTAGTTCCTGATTTATAACTGTACCAAGACGACAAGTGCTAGGTATAAGCAACGAAAAACTCAGCACTGGCGGATCCAAGGGGGGGGGCTCCAACACAATTTGTATCCGAATTTGTTAGTTATGTTAATAATATATACTTATTATGTATATTTCAACCTTTTTTTAGATTATTTTGCCCCCTTCCTCTTGTATGTTGGCTGATTTGGTGAAGTGGGGAGGTGGCGATGGCATCAATCCCCCCCACCAACTATAAACTTTCGAGTGGGGGGGGCGGTCCAATTTATTTGTAGAAATCACAGCTTGTCAACGGAATCAATTAAATATCTATATAATTAAAACTTGTTATTGATATTTTAACCGAACTTGTTCCCCTGTTAGCCGATAGGGTGGGGGGGGGGGGGGGGCGAATACAGCTGCAGCCCTTCCAACCGAAACCCTTTGAGTGGGATGGCGGTCCTACTTTTAATTAGGAATCATAGTTTGTGAACATAATTAGTTAAATTACAATATAATTTTTATATTATGTTGCTACACTTCTGGTATCTTAGCCGATTCGGTGAGGTGTAGGGGGGGGGGGGCCACTGCTTCTGCTGCCCTCCCCACTCTAGCCCTCTGAATGGAGTGGGGCGGTCCTATGTTATGCAGAAATCATAGTTTTTGAACAAAATTAGTTGAATATCTATATAATATAAGCTATATATTAATGTTTTAATCCATTTGTAAATAATGTCGGATGAAAAGATGACGTTTTAAAACAGAAAAGTCAAATAAGTCGACAGAGTTTATGTAATTGCACATCTTAGTTATTTTAAGAAAGACTTTTTTTTGGAAAATTTAGAACTCATACGAAATTTTTCAGTATAAGAATTAACAATTGAAATGAGTTCTGAACCCAAATATTATTTTCCTATTCATCTTTTCAACCTTTACTCAAACTGATATTTTTCTGTTGTAAAAAAAATATTTGGGACAATAACTCACAATTTATGCTTGAATACTAAAAATGAAAAAAATTTTGAGTAAAATCTAATTGGTTCACTTAATTTCTCCTCCCACTTCCAAAATGTTTTTTTTAGAGCTTTGAATTATAGTTCTGTAACAAACCAAATTACAAAGAAGCCTATTGAACAAAATGTATCACTTACAAATGAGTTTTTTTTTTTTAAATATTATTTTTCGAATAGATGTTTTTTCGGCAGCGTTCCTCAAAGTTATTCCAAATCGTTGTATTTGCGATGTAGTAAGAGCATGTAAGGTGCAGATGTCAGGAAAATGCGTTTCTGCAGTGAAGAATGCAAGAAAACAATTTTGGCGTAGGGGCTTTGCCCCGATCCTCACTGGGGGAGCTTACTGCGCACCGCAGACCCCCTAGCTGTCAAGAAGAAGGCCTCAGACCCCCCCTAGCTATCTAGGGAAAGGTCTCAACATGGCTGGTTTTTTTTTCAATTTTTTTTTCAACTGCGATCCTCAAAGCCTTAATCGAAATGTGAGGTATCTTATTTTTTCAAGGAACAAATCGGTTGTATTTGCAAGGTAGTAAGGGCCTATAAATTCATATTAGAATATTTTCAAGTAAAACATTATTCAAAAGATCCTTTTTTTGAATAGGATAAATGATGAGCTGTGGATGTCAGGAGAATGCGGTTCTGCAGTGAAGAAAGCAAAAAAATGATTTTGGCTTCGGGGCTTTGCCCCGATCCCCACTGGGGGGAGCTGACAGCGCTCCCCCAGCTGTCAAGAGAAAGGCCCCAACGTTGCTGTTTTTGTCTGCTTTTTTCGCAGAAGGTTGAGAAACACTGCTTTTTTAAACATTCTAATATATGCATAACTTTAATTATATATATACTGTAAGCGTGTTTATGCTTAAGGTTAGGGTTTACTGGCTGTTAGGGTTTCGAAAAAAATCGCCCCCCCCCCCACTCCCAAGCTCTGGATCCGCCAGTGTGAAAAAGGTTTATGCAAGGTATATACATAGTCTTCCTATTGTTCGTGCGGATTAGAAATATTGAAATCAAATTAAATCGATTACCGATTACACAAGACATGGCTGTGAAATTTAACTTCCATCACACTTATATTTAAATTTGTCAAACATTAGCTTTCCATTTCCAACTACTTCCTCTTGTGCTTTTCTAGGTCTAGTGACTTCATTCCAAAAACATAGACAGTGAAGCATAACTACGTTTTAGTCGCTATTACCAAATTAAAAAATAAATGCAATTGTTCTTTAGTGTACATAGTAAAAAATAAATATCAGACTTACTCGTCGGAAACAATCCTTAAGGAAGTTCCTGGTGACAAAGTAAAAAGAAAATTAGAAATAAACAATAAGAAACAAACTTAATTAAAGCAAACAAAGGCTAACTTTTTTAAAGTAAATATTTAAGTTGGGAAATTAATTTTGCATTTCGATTATTATTTGTTTAATAAAAACAAGTTTGCATATCAATTGTGTTTTCGATAATATCATTGTCTTTAACAGTGTTTTTTTGTACTAAATGTTATGTTCTGCTGTTTTTTATGTTCTACTAACTGTTTTTTTTTGTTCTGCTGTTTGTTATGTTTCACCAACTGTTTTGTATGTTCTCCTGTTTGTTTCTGTTTCACCAACTGGTTATGTTCGGCTGTTTGTTATGTTCTATTAACTGTTTGTTATATTCTGCTGTTTGTTATGCTCTACTAACTATTTGTAATGTTTTACCAACTGTTTGTAATATTCTGCTGTTTGTAATGTGTTTCACAAGCTTCATGAATGACAGGTGTGACGGCAGGCAGGGTTCGAACTCTTGTGATGACAAGTTTATGGAGAAACTGAAAGACTAGGCAACATGTTCCGACCATGTGGTCAGTGTAATGGTCTCAATGTTTTGAACAGATGTTTATGGGTTTTGTATTACTTTTTAAAATAAAACTATTTAAACACGTTACCTTTTAGTAAATACTTAATCAAAACATAAACTAAATTTTAATATCTTTGAATTAAAAAAGATCATTAGAGTATAATATTAATATACGTAGAGTTTTATTATGTTAGTAGTACATACTGTCTCTAAGGAAGTTATTGAAAGCAGTGATAAGACTTGTCCAGGATCTAGAGACTGCGCTGTCAGATGAGATACCAAGAGATTTCTCAATGTAGACATTGATATTCTGTTGCAGGGGCTGAAGACAGAGATTGTTTGATTATTAACTGTCAATGTTATGTATCGAAAGATGTAGGCATATGTTGAAATGAAATTATATTATGCATGAATTTTGATGTTTCTAAAAATGATTTGGTTCTAAAATCTTTGAATGTTCACACTGACAAACTGAAAACACACCCCGAAGTATTCAAGACCAACTCTTGGTTTCAAGTTCAAATGGGCATCGGCCAGTCTCTCGAAAGTGTCATGGAGCCTACCAGGGTTGTTGAGATTGTTGATCAAAGACTCGAGACCACCAGTAATGAGAGACACCTGTCTTCTGAACTCAGCATCTTTCTTCAGGTTGTCATCGGATTGGCGTGCATTGAACTTGTTAAACCTGCTATGCATGTTGGGAACTTTCTCTAGCATCCTGTAAGACAGAGATAAGAGTTATTATAAGGCTATTAGAAATAATTTTATAGAATACAACTGAATTAAACATCAACATATGTAATTTATGGCTATTAAAATTCTATTTATCAATACACAAAAACTCTAGATTTAAAAAAACAAATTTATTCATAGTAAATGGAAATAGTGCAACCATTTTTGTTTTTGGCCTGTCTAGTTTCATTTCTCCTGTATGTTCTAGTTAATTTAACAAGCGAACATTTCGTAAGATTTCATCTAAAAAAAAAAGCTATCTCTGTACAAACTCAAATTGACTCAAAATGTTTGTCTAGCCAGTGATCTTAACATTATTTGGTCGACAGTCCCCTTTTCTTATTTTGTTTTTTAGTTCCACCAGCGCCCCCTACTAGGAAAAATGGTACTGAAGAAGAGTGATAAGGTATATTTGAATACAATGTCATTTATTTATTCATTTTTATTCTTGTCAATAACTGATCGTTATATTTAAAACTATTATACAAAAAAAAATTATGCTTACTCATGAAGTTTGTTACGTACTTAATTCGGTTAAACCATGTATTTTGATGGAAAAGCTATAAAAAAAATTCCATTTTCGACCACAGTTTTAGAATTTTACTGTAACATTTAAGTGCAGCCATATCTCTGTTGTTCCTCCCATAATTACATTCTCTTTACGAAAGACATAGTTTTGCAAATCCATTTGAAATATAAATATCAGAGTTTTGAAAATTGTTATTTATATTTCAATTGTTAAATCTATTACACTCAAGAAGCGAATCGTTATTTCTTTATAGAGCATTGTTATGTGAATTGCATAGATATCGGTGTCCTTAGGCAGTAATTGATTTGTCAAGAAACAAGTTATTTGAGATTGTAAAGCTATTTAAATTAGATTTAATATTTCAATAAAAAAGAAAATGATTTGATCAATGAAAGTCAAATTTTTTCCTTGCAGTCTAATGTTGGTTTCATTCATTTTTTAGCCTGCTTTTAGTTATCGCCTACCGATGAATCATCCTGTTTAAAAAAAAAATCCATGTTGTATTTAAGAGTTTAACAAAACGAGCCATACAACTCCTTTTCGAAATCCAACGAACTTCAGTTTACAATCAGAGTTCATCATTTGTTGAAAGAAGAGCTTATATTTGGCATGTTTTTTATTTATTTACAATTTTTATAATTAGATTCAAATAGGAATGAAATTATGGGCTCAAATTTTAACAAGATGTTGCCTGTGTATCGCAACACATAAGGATAGATCTGGATTTTCTTTTTTTCTATATTACTTATAGTAGCGTTCAACCACTGATGGTGCCCCATAATTCGCAATTAGCTACATAACTACACAATTTTAAAATTATATTTAAGCAAAGTCTTCTGTGTCATGGGTTATTTTTTAACTTTTTTAAATATGAGTTTTAATCAATTTTTAAACAACATCATTAGACTTAAGTTTTTGTGTTTTTAATTTTTTTTTTTTTTTTTGAAAAAAAAAACAACAAAAAAAAACACAAAGGAGCTATGCAATTTTCTAAGAGGCCACTAAAACATCTTCTGTTTCGTCGCTTGTTTTTAATATTGTGCAAATAGAAAGTTTTTCAATTGTTCATGAACATTCCTTAATTACTATTTTGATATTGCTATATGTTTGTGAAGCTGACTTGGTTTCATAACCTCATTTGAAAATGTTCTATTTCAAAATGGATTATTAGATTACTTTTTATATGATGGTAATTCAATAGAACTCTGGGAGAGATTTATACGTACGTGCCAGAGAGTTTTTTCTTCAAAACCGACTTTGTCAATGTTAAATTTATTTTATTTGAATGTTAGTTTTTTAAGATTTACATAGTAATATATTAACATATGTCTATCATCTAAAAAGCATTGGCCTAGTTTGCTTATCAAATCATTAACGTTTACTCGCATGAAAAGTAGAGACAATAGATACACTCCGATAACAGCAACAGAGTAAGAATTTAAACATAGAAAAAGGGGAGCCTCGAACTCAATTTCTAATGATGTTTCTGTTCTTTAATTAGAAGCAAACTAGCTTTAATTTGTCTATAAGCAGTTTGCCAACGTTAATTTTGAAGAAATTTATTTGTTTTGTTGCACTGCAGCTCTAGTTTCTTCTTTCATCTTGACATCCCACTTTTATGCCCAGCGCCCCATTTATCGCCCCCATTATACCTTGTGCTCCACTACCGCCCCTTTGTTTCCCAGCGCATCCCCCACCCCAATTTCACAAAATCGTCCCCCGGAGGAAGGGGGAGCTAGCGCCCCGTTGAAAATCACTGGTCTAGCCACTTACCAAAGTACAAGATTTGTTCCAGCATTCTGACTTCCGCCAGCACGAGCTTTAAGTTGATTCCATGAAGAGACCAGTGACTCCCTGTCTCTGTAACACATTACGATAATATCTTGTAACAAATATATATTTTATTATATTAATAACTATATCCAGCTACGTTATTTAAAAGAAAGAAGCCAACTAAAGTAAAAAAAAAATGAATAAGAGCAATAAAAACAGTAATATTAGAGTCATTATCTAGACTATATTGGCTTAAGTTTTTTTCTCTCTTTTTTTTTAAACATTGAAAGGTAACTCACAAGTTTGTAAGGCCAAATGCATTGATAGCCTCTGTGGAGATAAATAACAGTAGAATATAGTTGTTATATTATTACAAATTTGAGTGATAGATAAATGAACCATTGGATGAACTAGACTACAGACGTTACTAAGAAACCAACACAACTTACGATCTTTGATGACTCTGTTCAATGCAGCCACCAAATTTGACCAGGCCTTGGCCTCTTCACTGTCAGAACTGACACCAAGTGCACTCTCAATGAACAAATTAATTTTCTTCTGTAGTGGCTACATTCAAAAGTAAAACAATATTAAGTACTACAAGGTCAAGGTAAATCATTTCAAATTAATTAAGCTATAAATAGAGCGATTAAAAATAAGCGTGTTACAGTCTAATCATTTTTGAAAAAAGCGAACCACCAAAACCTACCACAAAGTAGCTATTGCCGATGGCTGGCTTCTTATTCAAATGAGCTTCAGCTAAACTTTCCAGACGATCTTGAAGCAGGGCTGGATCATTCAGGTTGTTGATAAGAGTCTCAAATCCTCCTATGATGACATCCACCTGTTTCTGGAACTCTGCATTGTTTTTCAAAGCATCGTCAGACTCTCTTGCGTTAAATTTGGTGAATCGTTCACGCATGTTGGGAACATTGTCAAACATCCTTTGAGGATATATTTTAAGCTTTTGATTAAGTTTTTAACAAATTTTAAATTTATTTTTTTCATTAATTTTTCAAAAATTGTAAAAGAAGATCACTGACAGTAAAATTATTAAATGGTCATAAAAACGTGTAATATAAAATAACAAATAGTCAATATTTAAACATACACTTAAATTTGAAGACTGCAAGAGAAAAAATGTTCATAAAAACTACGAAGATAACTGGTTATCATTAAGCTGAGTTTGTTAAATCTGAAGTTGTAAAGCGTTTGATTTCTTTACTCTTGTATTTGAATCAAGTTAGAGGCTTTAATTATTAATTCCATTTTTATTTTGGACACATTAAAAATAATCTCTTCTGTTCACATTATGGTCTCAAAGAATTTATTTGGGTAAAAACTCGATGAGAATGAAAGATTTAGAAGATATTCTTATAGAGATGTGTATCAAGTTAAGATTGTGAGAGCTGATTTGTTTAGTCAAGTGATTTTTTAAAAAAAAATGAGATACCAGAGAACAAGTCTAACTCCAGCATTTCTTTTTCCGTTGGCTCCAGCTGTAAGTCTGCCCCAAGAACTCTGAAGAGCTGCTTTGTCACTGTAGAATTAGCAAGAAATTTTAAGTCCTCTGCATAAATTGAATATAGGTTTAGAATGAAAGAAAGAGAAAGAAAGAGAGATGTAGAGAGAGGAGAGAAAGAAAACGAGTGAGGGAGAGAAAGACAGAAAGAGGGAGAGAGAGAAACTAAAAGATAGTGTTACTTTTAGATACAAAGAGAGAGAGAGAGATTAGGGAAAACAAAGAACATTATACTACAGTTCAATACAATCTCAGTGACTAAGTAAATGTGTTCAAATATTTCTTTTTTAGTTTCTTTTCATTAAAAAAATGCATTTACTTACGCCTCTGAAAGTCCAATGTTGAAATTAGTATCTAAGAACAAACAATACAAAATTAATTAAATTCTAAAATAAAATAAAATTATGAATAAAAATGTTCTTTCTAGAAAGTTCATTGAATGTTCATTCACTCATTTTGGTTTTTCCATTCTGTGTACTCTCACACTACAGTGCAGCATTTGTACGTTGTAGAATTGAACTCTGACCCGTCATCCTAGCAATCCCTTACTTTTAATGTTTCTTAACATTCACTCACTGTAATTCAAAGTATTGTAAATGTTCAAACTATAAAAAAGTCTTCACTTACAGCTATTGAGAACCTCGTTGAAGGCAGCCAGTAAACCTTCCCAGGATTTTGGAGTATCATCACTGCCAAGTTTTTCAGCAAGGAAACTGGCGATTTTTTCTTGCAATGGCTGGAAGTAAGAATATCATGTTCAAAATAATATCATGTTTAATATGAATTTCATTGTACTATAATATAACTAATTAGAATAAAATGTAAAATATATGCAACGAGTGACAATTTCATGTGATATATCAGGACACAGCAAGTAAAAGAATTGTTGAAACACAGTCATATGCTCTTTTTGTTCCGAAATCTTGGATATTAATATCTGGCTTACATTCTTTAAGCAATAACATTGAGTATCATTGAGAAAGAAGAAAAAACGATATGGTGAAATTCTGATTCAATATAAGTTACCCTTAAGAAATTCGTAAAAAAAGAAATGGAGAAAATTTGGGAGATATTTTGAAATTGAAGAACAATGCATTTCATGAAAGCCATATTAAAAGATCATAGTAACCAAATAAATTTTTTTTTAAAAACTTAATTGCAATATAAGGAGATAAAGGAGCTTATTATTAAATACGATTTACTCAACCAGAACAAATTACCTTAAAGTATTCAAGACCGATGCTAGGTTGCATTTTAAGATGAACCTCAGCAAGTCTCTCCATTGTTGCCTGAAGTTGTCCAGGATTGTTCAGGTTTGAGATGAAAGAGTCAAGACCACTTTTAATTAGTTTCACCTGCTTGACAAACTCTGCATCATTCTTAAGTGCCTCAGAAGACTGCTCAGCATTGAACTTGGTGAATCTAGCACGCATGTTGGGAATGTTGTCCAACATCCTGGGGCATGAGGGATATGAAAATATTGCTTTGCTTTTATATTGATATATATATATATATATATATATATATAAACTACATGGTGTTTGAGTCAAGGTCCCAGGAGAAGTGTAAACATTATATTAATTTAAACATTGGGAGCTAGAAGTTTCGAGTCTCCGGTTGGAGAACTTTCGTTTTTTAATATGAGCTTGGCAGCCTATAAATAAGGGAGACAAAACTTCTGCTGGGGTTTACTAAGCACTCTGCTTAATAAGTTTCAAGCTTTATTTTCAAACTATTTATAATAATCTATAACTGAAATTAAATTATGTGTCTTAATTGCCTATATCTAATCTTTGCTTATTTTCTACTTAGGTATTAAACGGTTTTATTTCATTTAGTGCAATTTTAGTTCTACACCTATCTTATCTTATCTTATATAATACAGACGTTACTTCAAAAAAGATGATCACGTCCTACGCGTCATGCATTTAGTCATGCATATTAACCAATGACTTAAATTCTGCCAAGTCACTGGTTTTCCTGGCTAGCTCAGTCAACCCTATCCATGCTCTAATAGCACTAGGGAAGAAGAAATATTTGTTCAAATTTGTCCTAGCATATGGGACGAGGACTGTACTCTTATCTTTGTGTCTTTTTTTTGTATTTGAAGATTATGGTTCAGTGTTTTATGTATAATTGTTACTTTACTTTTGAGTCTTCTGTCCTGAAGGCTTTCTAAATTTAGTGATTTTACTAAGGGTGTTACTCTTGTCAAATGTGAATATTCATTTGTTATGAATCTCACTGCTCTATTTTGTGTATGTTCCAGTTTCTTGATGTTTTCTTGAGTTGAGGGGTCCCAAACGGAGGATGCATATTCTATTATTGGCCTAACCAAGTTTAAATAACATTTTAACATTCCTCGCCAATTCAGTCATTGAGTTTAGATATCTGATCAAAAGTGTAATACAAATAATATATAAGCACCAAATATGTAATATAAAATAAACTTACCAGATAACCAGATCGGTTGCGAACTCTGGTGAAGAGTTCAACAGATCCCAGCTATTCTGAAGAGCGTTAATATTTCTAGATTTTAAAGTGAAGACAGGAAAAGAAGAAAACATATAGCCTTTCATAGGGCTGGTGTATTTTCAGTTCAACTAATTGCTCCCTGTGTATAAGCCTAAATGTATGTTTAACCCAACTGTCGAGCATTTGGCAAAGCATTATTTTTTAGCAAGTGTCTTTTTGTGAAAGCAGACTAATATTATCTCATGCTGATCAGATTTGATCAAATTATCTAATTCGAAAAGTCCAAAAAGGTTAGAGATAAATCCCTTTTGTGAGAATTTAGTCAGGGAAAGGCCTTTATCCCGTGGCCAACATCTACCATTTTGTCTGAAGACCTCCATCAACTAGATGATCTTGAAATCACATCTGTTCTGTTTGTTCATAGGTCATGTCCCTTAAGTTAACGTAATGCTTTACTATCGCGTTACGTGGAGGAATCATCACCATGCTTAGAATGTCAGTATTTTTTCAGGAAATGTGTTGTCTATTTCATTGATAAAAATAGAATGAAGTACATTTGTATGAACATATTATGTAATTATCAATGAAGTAACTTAGAACTCTAACATTAAAAGAGACCGAAAATAAAAAGATAATATGATGAATGTCAAACAATGTAAGTCAAATACTTACTCCTCAGTTACAAGCCTATGAATTGAATCTGTAATAAAGAGTGGGGAAATCTATAAATATTTATAAATCTCAAAATGTACAACTGGAGTATTCTAATGTTATTTCCAACGTCATAATAGATACTAGATTTGACCAACAAACTTGAAGCTTCTATCTCACACAAGAATCAAAATAATTGAAAACCAGTATAAACGTTATTCTGCTTTATTCAAATTTACTTCATGCATAATATTGTTTTTATTTCTTTGTCATTTTAAAAAAAAAGGATTTATTCTAGACCTGGTTTTACCATATCCTTTGTAACTATTATATCTTTCTTAACAAATGGTCTAATGTGCATTCTTTCCATTCATGTTCCTAGTTACCTGTTCATTATGTATATTAATTAAATGCAAGTGTTTTGGGCGTAAACTTAATGTGGGGGGTGATAAGGGGAGGGGAGAAGCTTGTGAACGTGGTTACTTTATTGTAATATTTTATTATTAAACATTTCTGGCAACGATTTTGTTGTTTTTTCAACATACATATATCCACACAGATATCCGCACAGATATCCACACATATATCTGCACAGATATCCACACATATATCCACACATATATCCACACAGATATCCGCACAGATATCCACACATATATCCACAGAGATATCCACACAGATGTCCCCACAGATATCCACATGTTATTGCTAGACTGAAGCCATCACTGGCTGCATAGCTTCCATGCAGTCACACACAGTTCTGTACCTGTCAGTAAGGCTCGAGTCCTAATGAGTCTTCCTTTGCGTTCAGTCTCCTGTTGGCAATCATCATACTGTGATTCTAACTGCCCGAGTTTGTTCTCCGCTTGTCTGACTTTGTTGGCATACTCCTCTGGCGACTTTTGTCTGAATGTGACTAATGTCTTGCACGAGACTTCTTCGCTGTTGTCTTCCAGTCGCCTGGCCACGCAGGTGTGACTTCCCCCTTGATTTTGTTCTGATCTTTTCCAGTCAGCATTGGCGTACCGAGCGCTGTCGGCAATAGAATAGCTCAGACAAACTGAAACAAAGGAAAACATAGACTACATTGTTCACTATATATATATTTATTTTTATTATTTTTTTTAAACATAATCCAAAAAGTCATTAACTGCCTCTTAACAGTTTTCTTTAGCAGTGACTGGGAAATTTTCTCCTGGCAGTACCGGAATGTTCAGGATCTCGAAGATGTCAGCAGATGACAGCATCCTTTCGAAGGATATCACGGGTAAATTGTAATCAGCTTCCAATGTTGCTAAATCCCCAAATGTATGCCATGTCTATGCTTTCTGCGCATCTTTCATAGTTATGGCTTTTTAAAGGAGATTAGTTCGATTGAGATCTATGGACTTTATTTATGTAGCAGAGACTCAACTTATTAATGTTATAATATTAGACTCTGCTTGCACTTCTAATACTACTTCAAGAACAAAGTAAACTGACCATAGGTTTCTAATATGGATAAAACAATATCAAAATAAATAAACTGTCACTGTATTGGACATTTATTAATGGTGAAGTTAGATTGGAATATTTAAACGTTAACTTTTTTTAGACTTTTATCTCTGTGACCAAAGAAAAAAACAGAAGTCTGTAACAAAGTTCTTACAAGAATGGATCCAGCACATAGACCAACTGGTGTGCTATCAACTCTAATAAGATCTAATGCATACGCCTAATGGCCTACCGCCTAATGGCCTATCGCCTAATGGCCTACCGCCTAACTCCCGACCAGAAATCCCTTCTTCACACAATTCTACATCCGACAATTTCGACTCGGCAACCAGGTCAATCTGACTCTTAAAGACGGGCTCATCCATTGGACCTCAAACTGTAATAGAGAGGCTCTACCAATCAGCGAGGAGTTTTGAAAATCAAAACTTATCCAAATAGTTTTTTAAGTATTTTTTTATAACCTGAAAGAATTTACTTTAGAGCTTTTTCAGTCTCTGTTAATAATGTTAACTTGTAATTATTTAATGTCATTCACAAAGTAATTAGAAGCATTATTATAGTTTCTAGATGTACAAGAAAAATGAACAAGGTTGCAATATAGTTAGTTGGCAACAAGCTCAAAGTCGGCCCCCGAAGTGGTCACTCGGGAAGGTAAAAAGACAGGTTTCAATGTTTTTTACATGACTATCAGAGGCCATGAACAAAAACTGTCAACATCAACAACACTATCTTCGCCCATACGTGTGTGTGTGTGTCAAAAGTGTTGCCGATATTATTGTATTGATAGATCTACAGACGACATGATACCATAAGGTACGGAGATAGATTAATGTATTGATAGGTCTACAGACGACATGATACCATAGTCTACGGAGATAGATTAATGTATTGATAGGTCTACAGACGACATGATACCATAGGGTACGGAGATAGATTAATGTATTGATAGGTCTACAGACGACATGATACCATAGGGTACGGAGATAGATTAATGTATTGATAGGTCTACAGACGACATGATACCATAGGGTACGGAGATAGATTAATGCTAATACTACATTGTTAATATTAATATGTATTCCGACCACACAAAACTAATAGTGGCTATGCCTCTTTCGAGGACGGCTAAAAATTATTCACATTTGATTAATATTCTAATGTACAATAGGACTACTCACCAATACTAAGAAGAACAAAACCAACGAAGCCTTGGGCCATACTTTTCGTGGACATCATCATTCTCTCCCCTTGTACTATGAGCTAGGTTTTTCAGAGATATATAAAAAGGTATTTATAAAAGTTTAACAAGAGCTGAAATATTTAAAAAAAAAAAAAAAGAATGTAAAAATAAGGCAATTTTTATTTCTGGAAGATTTCATAATTCTTTTATTTTCTTAAACTTTTTAGCCTATCAGTGGTGACAATTATTCAATTAGAAAACCGGTACAAGTTTCTGTCATCGAAATCTCCCACAGTGAAGTCCTTTAAGTTTGTCACTCAGTCGCAATGTATTAAATATATCTCTGAGTCTTTACATTAAGGTGTCCGGTGGCTACACAGACCTAGCCGTGAACTACATATTTTGCCACACTCAGCGTATAAAATCGATATTACTAATTAGCGTCTACTCAATATCTAATATGAGCAGAAAAAGACGTTTGCTAGAATGATGGGAAATAAAATAAATTATTTACTAAAAGAAATTAGTACATTCGATTTAAAATAAAGATTTTACTTTCTTTTTTCTTCAACTCTTTATATATTTATAGCAAACGTTCCCTGGTCTTGTAATTAATTATTTTGTTTGGTATCTTGAAAGAGGGAAAGAAATCGTAATTGACAGACGTGGTGGTATAAGTTGAAGACGAATCTTGAGCCCTAGTAAACATTTTTTAATGCATCTAAAAAAAAACGATCATGTAAACATTCACCAAGATACTCCCTCTTCCCTCTTTTTTTCACAACTGGTCCAAACAAGTGATAGATCATAGCGCATTGGGATAGCTAAACAAAAATAATTGGTAAAATTGTTTCTATCGCACAGATACTGTACTAACTGATACTTTTGCACTTAATATAAGCTTTGTTTTTTTTGTAAAGTATTTTAATGTTTTTCTTGTTAAATTATTGTATCTTAAGATATAAATCAATTATAGTAATCAACACTAAGTTTAAAATCTGATTACAAAAAAACAAATTATCCAACTAAATGTTATTCTGAAATGAACCAATTACCTTCCGGAATCTCCGTGTACTGTGGAAGGTACAGGAGGCTCTGAATGGCTTTGCCTTCTTCCCCGGTATATGTACCTTGTGTTGCGTAAGATGAGCATCCCATTCAAGTCACGACCCTAAAGATGCGACATCTACGCCCCCTGACCCTCACCTACATTTTGGATTGATTAGGATTCCATGTGGCATCAGCATTTGCTGTCTTCAAATAATTGCATAGTTCTGTTGATGACTCGAATGACAGGGCATATGGGTCAGTACTAGCAAAATAAAGAACGGGACCATTTTCAAAACCTAGGGCATTGATCTCCGTTGAGTGTACGTGATTTCAAATATGCATGTTAACCATTTTTATTGTCTCAATGCTAGCTGAAAATCGTGGTCGTTTGAGTCTCATTTTGTAGGTCACCACTGATTCGGACGATTCATCACAAATGCACTTTAACCTCGGGAGCGAAGACATTCGCCTAATTATTAGAACTCAAGTGATGGAAATTCATTATGCTAAGTTCAAAAAGATGTGGGACATGACTTTATCTAGTGGGCTCCCTATACTTTGAAACTAACAGGTTCCTAACATTATTTTGGTTTCAAAACAGTAATTTAAATGTATGTTGTTTTAAATCAAATGTATCTTTATATAAAAGTAAATTACCCATTTCAGACCTTGCAATCCATGGAGCAGTTTCTTAGGGTGTCATGTGGACAGCACAACGATTAACCACTTTTACTTCCCCCGCCAGAGTCATGTACCTATTAGAGGTGGCTGGACTCAGGGGCACCCTTAAAATCCCGAAATAAAAAGAAATAAAAAACCAGTCTTCGACCAAGATCTCGGTTCGGGAGCCACTATGCAACAAGTCCTTAGTTCTAGTTTGTTTTCAAGACGAAGAATTCCTCGTGAAATCCTGAAGAACGTGTTATCATAGGGTTAGCTGCTGTGTTCAATACAAAAAAGATGTTTATGAAAAATGGTCCTTAATTTATTGTTGTTTTTTTTGCATATCATATAGTTCTATTACAATATAAAACTTTCATTATTTTGTCTACAAAAGTTTTTTAGACGTTATATCTACCTCCAGTGTGTTATTTAAAATAAAATATACAGTTACACACTGGAGGTACAAGTTAATTATTTTTCTTGACACGGTGAAGTGTTAACCTTTCTAAATGAAGTTTAACTGAAGCCTCATGTGGCTAGCACAACAACGAATTGATATGACTAATCATTAACACCCTGCAGAATCTGTCAGAGGAGGAGGGTGAACATCTTGACAACCAAGAAAATTCTAGATCCAAGACTTGAGCGAGATTTGAGCTCGAGGCCCATCAGCTGGTAAACTGAGAGTGCTACCAGTCACCACGTCTTTCACTAATCAAATAATGGAACTCCTCTTCCCCCCAAAAATGTCTCAAGTGGAAAGAAAGGTTGTAAAATAAACCTAAAAACATCCTCTGTAGCCATGATAATTTAAGTTTTATATTTTTTTTTAGGTTTCTATAAAATGAAAGTGTTTTAAAGGTGAAGCAGAAAGTGAAACCAACTGATAGCTGCTACATTTTTCCTCAGTAGTTCTGTTTACTTTTCAGTTTGAGAAGCACTGTTTCCATCAGACTTCCCAACATGGACAACACTTGATATCTGCGACGGAAAGAAATGATAAGGACATCGTGGCTCAGCACAAAGCTCATGGAAATGTGACACAGAGAATAGACACAAAGGTCATGACCTCAATTGTCTGAAGGAGAGAAATAAAAATGTGCAAAGACATCTTATTTCTATGTCATTCATTTTGGCTGTAATACTGAATTACTTAGTTCATTGATGCTCAACCTAATTCGACCTGCGGGCCATTTTAACTTTCGACATTCGACACGCGGGCCAGATCAACAAAAAGGTACAAAATATGAAATAAAAATTCAGCTGAAATTATTCGAGACTATTGGATCTAGTACTTACATTTATTAATGGGATAGTTAAAGTCTACAATTTTTAGGCGTCTAAAAATAGCTTTATTTCTCGACTTCAAATGTAAGCAACATTGTAGCTACCTTTACCACCAACTTATTTTCTTTACTCATTATGGTCAATATTTCCATCAATCCTCCAATCTCTAGGCGTAGTTTAACCAATCTCTTATGCGCGCCTCAAATAAAGAAGGCATTCATATTTGTTTTATAATGCCGCTGTAAATGACTAATATGTTGTAGTTTTTGAAACAGCCAGATTTTCTTTACAAAATAAAATATGTTAGCTTATTATCATGTTCCACAAAAATATTCATTCACCTTTCCTGAAAGATTCTACATTCAGATTTCCATTTCATAAACTCATAAACTCACAATCGGAAAGGTCATGGTACCAATCCATCAGAGAAAAGTTACTAGGGTCATAAAGAAAGTAAAGATACATTTTCTACCTTTTTGAAGGGTGGAGGATTTTCTACCTTTTGTGCGATGTTTCAGCGGGCCGCATGGAACCAGGTCGCGGGCCTGTTCTCTCCCGCGGACCGTACTTTGGGCATCACTGACTAAGTTAAAACTTCATCCTGATTGTTCTTTTAAGCAATGACCAAAATGAAGTCCTACAAGGAATGTTTCATGAGCACGCTTCTGTACGGTAGTATGTCACGTAGAGAGAAAACTAAATTCATTTCACCTGCGCAGCGCTCAGAGTACCACTGAGATACTTTCTCGAAGAGGTCATCTTTCCTGTATCTTTACAATCCTCAAACAATTCCGCCTGCGCTGGCTTGATCATGTCCGCCGGATGCAGGACAATCGTATCCTGAAAAGCATTCTTTATGGTCAACGTGTGACTGGCTCAACAAAATTGGTCGTCCTCTACCTTCGATATGTGAATGTAAGCAAACTATAATACAAAGATATCATTCTCACTCACATACACGCACACACAGAAAAATATATACGTAGGTGCATAGATATGCTTATAGCGAAAATAAATAAAAAGGAAACTTAAGCAAAAAAGACGGTAGAGATTTTTTTCCTGGGTAGCACACAGTTGATAGACTAATTGGTTTCTCGTAGGCGAAAGGCTCCAATGATATTTTGTTTTTAAACTGAGGCAATACAACAATGAACGCGTCAAGTTTGCCAGAGAAGTTTAAACAGGAAGCAGTTGACATTTTAGAGCTTCTAGTTTCTTTACAGATGAGAATATCCGTGAGACAATTCGTTTTCGATTGTAGAATAGTCTTGAAATTTCGGTTTGAAATTGAGTAGACGAGCTTATTTCATGGTTCCAACTGCATGTTCAATCTACTCTGAATTTAATAGTGAATCGGCATTATAAAGTGTTTTATTGCTTGAAAAAAATAAGCGTCTGATACAAACAACTAGAGAAAGGGTCATTAGATATCACTTCTGAAAGTACATAGATCTATTGACCTCCCAATTCCATTGTGACAAATCTATACTGTGAGCTCTGAGGAGTAAATAGTATATAGCACACAGGCGCTATATTATGCACCTGTCGTACAGCGTTTAAATTATGAAAAGTAAATTAACCCTCTTTGTGCAAAGTATTAAATGACTAATAAAAATTGTGTTTTGAAGTTTAATATTTAATGTTGTTATTATAGCAATGTAAGAAGTCCACTGCTGATGTAGCACTATTTCGTTCAGTCTGCCCTTTTTTCTTTCCCTTTGAATGTCTCTCTGGCCTTTGACTTTTCGCTCCTCCTCACGATTTTACCTTCTGCTTGGCTGTCAATGTTTAACTTTAGAAAGTAGGTAACTAAGGCATGTCGATAATCTTCTTTGGCTAGACCACAGTCAGTCACGTTGATAACAGAGTCTAAGTAACAGACGTTATCTCCTCATGCACACTGTCTCAAATTTCTATGGACTAGCAATTATAAAAATAGCTCGTTAAGATGGCGGGAGGGGTTGCAGGAACTGCTCATAACAATAGCGAAATCAATATGAACCCTAAAGTTTGCACACCAACTAAGAAAAGATATTTTTAAAAAAGAACAAAAAAAGGTACCGAGGATCCATGCAAGAAATGAAATCAATAAAGATAAAATTTGCTTTTCAATTTCTGTGCACCAGCGAGCAGTACTGTTTACGAGAGTGCCTGTTGTCCTACTTAAACTAAACTTTGACCTAAACAAGTGCGCATGTCCTTAGGATGGACTCATTTAGAATTTAGTCTTGTCCGATTATTGTAATCTAGACTTGCGGCTAGTAAAGTATAGCGCTTGGCTATCAAGCTGATTTTTCTAGGTTCGAATCTTGCTGAAAGCAATAATTTTTTCTGTTAAATGTAGGCAGGACCGAGAAATGGTAATATTCTGAATGTTTTTTGATCGTTGGGTAGGCTTACTTATCCTATATGACTAGAGACAGATAGTTATTTATAATCTTTTTCGATGATTCAAAGCTTTTTTAGGGTTGAGTGGTTAGATTTGTGCAATTAGTGTGTTGGTATTGTCATTTTATTTCTCTCAAGTTGAAAAGAGATTGTTTTTTATAAAACTATTTTGAGGATTTGAATATAATATAAAAACACTAGAGTTAGTTGTGGAAGGGATACTAGGCCAAGAATGGACGTGATTATATGGAGGAATTTCGTTAATGGTCGCAAATACTTTAATAGTAAAGGTTTTGGTGTATACGGTGTACAAAATAGGTAGCTATATAAAAAGTATTTTTAAAGCAATTGATACTTTGTGTACACTTTAAAACACTGTAGATTCAAATTTGGAAGCTCATTTATTTTTGAGTTGGTAACACGTGATCTTTCACCATGACGTCATTGATCTTCTTGTTGTTTTTCGTCCACTTATTTAAAAAATCTCTCCCATCATATCACCACCACACATCTCCATATCCTTTTTTCTTCTTTTTTTTCTCTCTTTCTCTATTGTATTGCTTAAAAAACGTAAAGTGGATATTGACAATCAAAAATGTCTAAAGATATAACTTCAAAGTTAGACCCCCAAATATCGTAAGAGTTCAACAACACAGCTCGATGAATTCAAGCCAAATAGAACAGCAATGCATTACATTCTGTCGCTTTAACCCAAAGATGGAACAGCCCCAGAACAACAAAAGGGAGGGGAGTGCCGGCGTTAAAATGCAGGCAGACGAGATAGCTATGGGCCTAAGAAGTGTTAGTGCTTAATATTTATTGGAAGGGGGGGTTCGGGCCTTTCGATTTAAGGATGAAAGAGACAAAAAAGTGGTTTTATGGAATTTAAGGATCAGAAGAAAAATGTGCTGGGTGTGGGTGATCATTGTAATACGGGCTGTTTTATGCCATTATCATTATTGACACGATTTTAGACGCTCACTGGGCCGAATACATTTTTTTTACTTAGTACTATTGAAAGAGAAGTTCCACGCGTATTAAGATACGATCAGATAAGATAAGATAGTTTTTATTGGTCCAATCCAATGGAAAGTCAGTTTGACAACAAGTGACAACAATAATTGCATGAATGTAAAATGTCGCATCATCTTAGAAATATATTATATACTTGGTATTGTTGTTTTAAGGCCTCTGATTTACTGACATGTTACATCGTTAAGACTTAGATTTAAATGTGAACATTGTCATATTATTTCTAGTTTTGAATCTGAACATTGTCATGTCATTTCTGTTTTGCTCCTCTTTAAGTTTTTTTCCACACTTTTATCCTCCTGTGAATGTTCTTGTAGTTGTAGCCTGACGTTTTATTTATCCATAAGTATAGATACTATTAGATCAAAGAAGTAAAGATACAAAGATCCGCTGTTTGGATTCAGGAGCTAACTAGACCGTCCTGCTTCCAGTCATCATCAAACTCTATTGGAGTGAAGGCTTGAGAAGCTCAAATATTCTCATGCCAAAGCCCTGGACAGAGATCCTGCTGTTTTGCGTAATGCATACATGTCACGTAACGTACAGGTTAAGACATTGTGGTTTCACATATGCCTGTATCCAGTAGCATATTGTTTACTCTAAAGATCGGACTCCACCCTTAGACAAGTAAAGTGAACTATTTCTCAGAGCAGGTAGACCCTTTTATAGTTTTTCCACAAGGAAAGTCCCTTAGACAAACAGGTGAGATTTTATTCAATGTAAATACTGTACAATCAATGGAAAGAAAAAAGACCAAGGTAGTATTTCAGTTGGAAGCATATCATTTATTACTCAACCATTTTACACACAAATTTTGCACGATTTTCTTGCACATTTTTTTTACACAATTTTTCTGCAACAATTTTTATTCATAATTTTCATACACAATTTGCAATAAATAAATCAAGCAATACATGTATACAGGTCAGTGATTCTAAAGCAAAAATGTAAACCATGAAAATAATGGTCTTTTTTTTAACCTCTTTTCAAGACATTCTTTATTTAGCAAGTTTAACTTTCCACTATTTCAGGTTAATATTCCAATTGCAAACATTTATTTAATTCATCTCATATTTGAAGAATGTAATCATTTTAAATTGTATTATTGCTTGATTTATTTTCAAAATGCACAATTTAGTATTGGAATAATATGTACTGGCGTTTTTGGTGTTAAATTATTGAATAGTTTCATTTAACTTTTTATTTTTTATCATCTTGAAATATAATATATTTACAATTAAATGCATACAGAATAAGATACAACGCAGCTTTATTAAATGCTTCCTTCATATTTAACGAAACAATATTTTGTTACTTTTATAAATAATTTTTGTTTTTGTGTATGATATTTTTTGTGAGCAATAGATTCGTTGTCGTTGGGGGTCACGTGTCAGGTTTGTAGATGCATAAGTTTATGCTTTCACCAGAACTTCATTGAAGGAGGCAAACATATTAGACCAAGCTTTGGACTCCACGCTGTCTGGCGCAACGTTGAGTCTTTGTTCAATGAACAGATGGATATATCTTTGAAGAGGCTGAAATAAAACAAGCATTTAGTCCGTTTTAATGTGGAGACAATTTACATCAATTCAGTTAGGAAAAATAACTTTAATATAAATATTTTAAATAATTATATTTGGAATAAGACAAATGGTTAGAGATATTCAATCCCAAATATCCCATTAAGTCTGGGAGCAAATGAGGCATTCTCCCCTTTGTGCAGGATACCTAGGCTTGGACATGTTATAGGCCAGTGTGGATAGGTCATTGTCACGTTAGTTCTAACGTTTGGACATGTTATAGGCCTAGTGTGGATAGACCAATTTAACGTTAGTTCTAATGTTTGGACATGTTATAGGCCTAGTGTGGATAGACCAATGTAACGTTAGTTCTAACGTTTGGACATGTTATAGGCCTAGTGTGGATAGACCAATGTAACGTTAGTTCTAATGTTTGGACATGTTATAGGCCTAGTGTGGATAGACCAATGTAACGTTAGTTCTAATGTTTGGACATGTTATAGGCCTAGTGTGGATAGACCAATGTAACGTTAGTTCTAATGTTTGGACATGTTATAAGCCTAGTGTGGATAGACCAATTTAACGTTAGTTCTAATGTTTGGACATGTTATAGGCCTAGTGTGGATAGACCAATGTAACGTTAGTTCTTACGTTGCACTGTCGGTTCTTGTCTTGCATATATCAGGCTAAATGTCAACTCGCCTCCGATGCTTTAAGAAGGAGGTAACTCTATTCATTATCTCAGACTTGCCGAATTCGAAATTTCGAGGACGCAGCTTTCTCTTGACTTATTTTGGACATTTACATGCATTAAGCAGGTTTTTAGTAAAGGCTTGTAAAAGATCATTTGAACCTCTCATGGTTATGCTCAAATGCAGTGTCATGATGATGATTTACTTTATATGTGTTGGTTATATTTCTTGTATAAAATATTTCATTTGCTCAAACACATTAACTATCATATTATACTAACTTCAAAGTATTCGATTCCAATGCTGGGTGTTTTATTTTTGTGAATAGTGGACAATCTCTCCATGGCAGCCTGGAACTGACCAGGGTTCTCTACATTATTAACCAGGGATTCTACGCCAGATGTGATGCGATCAACTTGGGCTCCAAACTCTCTGTCTTGTCTCAGGGCAGTGTCAGGTTGGTAAGCATTGAACTTGGTGAATCTGTCTCTCATGTGGGGCACATTCTCAAACATCCTGTTATGTTAAGAAGCATTTTATGCGTGAAGATACAAAGTCAATACAATAACTAAATTTTCTAGCAGATAAACAACGAAGTCCTGGATAGTATCTATTTCACTGGGAGAGAAATAAAGTAAAACGGTCAACAGAACCACACTCACCACAGGACAAGATCGGTTCCAGCATTGTCTCTGCCTCCAGCTCTACCGACCAGCTTCCTCCAGGAGCTAACAATGGCCTTCCTGTCTCTGTGGAAACATAAATATGCAGGTCAGTGTTTTGACTAAACTAGGGAAATATTTGAGAAATATTTTCAACTACAAAAAAAAAAAATAACTATTCTATTAGAAAATAAACGTACTCATCTGTCAGACCAATTTTCTTGAGGGAATCTGAAACGTTCAAATATTTATAACGGGTGAATTAGAAACAAACAAAACACTGTAACATATTTAGTGAGTTATAAATCAATGTCGAGGTAAGGAGGACAGTCAGGAGCAAAGAAAACAGATCACAGAAGAAAAAAATGCTGAGGGGAAAAAAAGCATGAAACTATGCAACAGACCAAATCGTTCCTTGTGGTGGCCAGATTTTCAAAGTCTTCTTCGAGTTATTAGATGAGATTGTGCTTATCTTCGACCACAAAGAAGTCGCGATTTATCGATATATATATATATATATATATATATATATATATATATATATATATATATATATATATATATATATATATATATATATATATATATATAATATAAAATATACATAACAATGTAAAAGGTAGCATAAGAATGATTTACAACTTATAAATTTTAGATCAATAAAGTTATATTCATATTGGGTTGGGATTATGGATTTATTGATTATTCTAATCTATCCAACAATCGATATGTAAAATTTCATTTTGAGACACTACGATTATTTGTCAGTGTGATAATTGATAAATTTCTATCAAATGTTTACAATAAATTGCAAAATAAAAATGGGTGCATAGCAGATGATTAGACAATGACCCGAAATTCTAAAGTCCAAACATCTTTGACCATAATGCCCGAGAGACTAAAACTGGTATAAAAAATATATAATTGATTAGAACTTGGCATTCTACTATTGAATAGTCATTCCTTCAAGAAAGACAACAAGGCAAGAAAAGCGAAAGTGCATCAAGATTTAGACTTTTTTTAACGTAGATGTATTTTGTTGAAGTAATTCTGGGATTCCAAACAGTGCTAGAAGTAGGAAGAGTCAAAATAAATTCAGCTAACCAAAGGACTTAATCACTAAGATAATGTAAACACAGGACTTAATCACTAAGATAATGTAAACACAGGACTTAATTACTAAGATAATGTAAACACAGGACTTAATCACTAAGATAATGTAAACACAGGACTTTATCACTAAGATAATGTAAACACAGGACTTAATCACTAAGATAATGTAAACACAGGACTTAATCACTAAGATAATGTAAACACAGGACTTAATCACTAAGATAATTTAAACACAGGACTTAATCACTAAGATAATGTAAACACAGGACTTAATCACTAAGATAATGTAAACACAGGACTTAATCACTAAGATAATTTAAACACAGGACTTAATCACTAAGATAATGTAAACACAGGACTTAATCACTAAGATAATGTAAACACAGGACTTAATCACTAAGATAATGTAAACACAGGACTTAATCACTAAGATAATGTAAACACAGGACTTAATCACTAAGATAATGTAAACACAGGACTTAATCACTAAGATAATTTAAACACAGGACTTAATCACTAAGATAATGTAAACAAATGCGAACATTCTAGAAAAGTGTACAGATAACTTACGATCCTTCATGACCTTGTTGAGAGCACGGAACAAATGGGACCAGGTCTTGGCTTCGACACTGTTTGAACTGACTCCAAGAGTTTTCTCAATGAAGAGATGGATGTAATTTTCTAGTGGCTGTAGATAAGGTCAGTATCAGTAAATAAACTCATAGCACTAATAGTTCAACTGTTTGTTATAGTCTTAATTTTAAAATAGTTGCAGTGTGATGATATACTGTTTGATTGCCAGACGATGTCTTGATGTTACGATGAAATTGTGTTGAGACAATGCGTTTCTGATGTTATAATTGTGTACAGTTCTCTCTATTTAAACACTTGTTGAACACTCAAATAATATCGTTAAGCTAAAAGAATTAATAATTTGTTATTCAAAATGGCCTTACAGGCTTCCGTTCCGTGACATGTAGATATCAAGAATTAGAAAATATAAACTTACTCCGAAGTATTGAAGACCAACACTTGGTACCATGTGCAAGTGGTCATCCACTAGTTTCTCAAGGTTGGCCTGGAGTTGACCAGGTTCATTGACGCTGTTGATCAGTAGCTCTAGACCTCCAACAATGACATTGACCTGGTTACGGAACTCTTTGTCGTTTCTGAGGGCTTCGTCTGACTGGGTGGCGTCGAATTTGGTGAATCTAGCTCTCATGTTGGGGACATTGTCGAACATCCTGTAATAAGTCAAGTAACTTACTCGTAATAGTTGAAACTTTTTTGTTTCTGTTTGGGAAGTGAGCGTTGTTTATTAGTGATCTTCTGTCTGAAATCTTTCTCTGTGTAGAGATTGATCTATTTTGACAAGACTACTTCTATCAACATCTCTCTGTCTGATACAAGTCTTGTACACGTTATTTCTCCCACTTCCCATTGTCGGATTAAGTTACAACACATGAATCAATTAAAACAAAACACAACAAATTAGTTAATTAAATGGCGGTAATTCACTAACTTTGTTTTATATAGAAAACGGAACATATATATGGTAGTATTGAATGGACAGGCCTCTCAGTATTCTGCTAAGAAAAAGCTGACCCGATGGACTGGTAGCATTTGGTTACGTGAATGATCACAGAACCCCTACCACGTAAGTCCAGGGATTGATGATGATAATGTATTTATATAATGATATTATATAGAAAAAAATGTTGTGCAAATAAGATACATATTAACATTGAAGCTAAACTAATTTTGAACAGATTCTTTTTATAATAAAATTAAGAACAGATACGTCCCAACAATGATAAATTATTGGGTAATCTTCTGTAATGCATCCCGTGTTCCCTGAATTCAAGAAAACACAAAGAAACAAGTTGAAGTGCTAAATAGAGCAGTGAGATTTATAACCAATGAATGTTTACATTTCATTAGGGTAACACCCTTTGTAAAATTAAACACTTCAGAAGAGAAGACATAAAGGTAAAGTAGCAATAATCCAGAAATAAAACATTGAACCATAGCTTACAAAGATAAAAACACAATCTAATCAAATATTTAGAAAGACACATAGAGAAGGATGCATTTCTAATTCCACACACTAGAATATATTTTAAACAGTCCTCCTTTTTCGATAGTGCCATTAGGGCATGATACGGGCTGACTGATTCAGCCAGGAAAATCAACGTATTAGTAGAGTTTCTAATTAACCTACCTACCTAATTATCTTCGCTTATATTTAAAATGGACGTCTGTAGTTCATAAGATAAGATAAAAACAACCTAGGATAACTAACAGAAAAAGTTTAAAGATTCAGTCAAGAGACCTCTGTTGTTCAATGCTGAACGAACTACCAGTCAGTCACTGTCAATTACTCACCAAAACACCAGTCTCTTTCCAGCACTTTCTTTGCCCCCTGCTGTCATTGTGCTCCAGGAACTGACCAAGGCCTGCTTGTCACTGTGGCAGACGGTAAGATGTAGAATTCTTTACATCGAACTTGTCATTGAAATGTTTACAATATCATTTCAGTTTCAACATTGACTTCATAACATTTTCGTTTTTTTAATGTAACGTTGTAATCTATTATTGTTAGTGAAGGTTCTTCTCTTGCTAATTATTAAATATTTTGGGAGATTTGATCAGCATATTCATTTCAAAGAAAAGCTAAACCATTTCACAGTCAAAAAACACAAATGGAAATTATTTCACCACAATGTTTGGCGCGGAATGAGCTGGCCATGCGCACTCTACAAAAGCCTCTGCATTAGGGGGTGTAGTTTGCTCGTTCCGAGATAGCATGTATTCGATTATTGGTATGTACATTTCATCATTACTGAATTAAACATTTCTGTTGTTACCTTATTTGTTCCGACTTCATAGAAGTCCTTATAAATCATCAAATTAAGATATAATGGATATTTAATCCAACTATTTCAAACGTTTTGCCTGTGCTGTTGTGCTTTGATATTTTTAAAGACCCTAATTTAATTGACGTATAATGTTTTTTCTTGTGAAGAAATAAATGCCATAGAGTAAACTAAAGAAATTGGCTGACCTTGCTAAAAAGAAGCGATGTATTTATAAACATAAATTTTGTGTACAAATATTAAAACTGATAATGTATGACAAATTATCAACACGAATTTTTAGTATATCAATAATGACCCACTAAAATATTTGTTTCGGATAGATCTATGGGCAGTAATCAGACCTAACTTTTATATATTTCCTTTGGTTTTATTCTCTTTCTACTATCTTCAACAGTCTTTTTAGTATTACAAATGATTGTGAAGACTTTATAATTAGGAAAAGAGAGAATGAAACTGAAAGGCAGAAAAGAAACATGGAAGAGAAAGAAAGACAAAGTGGGAAAGTAAAAAAAAAGAGCGAGAGAAGAAGAAAAAAGGAATTGAAATTACAGTTTGAAAAAGAGGGTAGAAAGACATAATAGGCAGAAAGACCGAAGGCAGAGGAAGAGAACAAAACGAGAAACGGAAAAAAGAAAAATAAACTGGGAGACTGGGAAATGAGAGAATGAGAGAGGAAGAGAAAGACACAGAGAATCAGAGAAAGAGAGAGAGCAGACAAGAGAGAGAGAGAGCAGACAAGAGAGAGAGAGAGAGAGAGGAAAGAGTGAAGCTAGAAAGGTAAAGATAATCGGATACTTTGAAAATATTTATGAAATGAAAACAAAAGTATTCTTGTATTATTTTATTTAACTTCAAACTGCAATGACCAGGCATTAACTATAGTCAGTCCAAACACAGTATACCAAGCTATATATGTCAAAAATAACAGTTTAGAAAACTCTTACAAGGCTACTAACCTGTCTGAGAGACCAATTTTCTCAATGGAACCTGTAGACAGATTTGAAGATTAAAATGAGACCAGTAACGTGAGATCCACTGATGTTTATTTTCTTACTTGTACAGTGTTTGCATTATATTTAACCATTTTTTCTATTTTAAAAGTGACAGCAACTCTCTCTTTTAATGTCATCATGGCTTCAAGTTGATTTCATTGTGAGTATACACCAAGAGATCAATAGCAGACTGGTTTAAAGTTCAGAAGCAGAAGTCTTGGTTTTTGTATTGAATGTAAACTGATGGCATGTTATTCTAGAGCTAAAAATGTATCTGGCACAGTCATGTCTAAAAAAAAATTCTAAGGAGATTGTCAAGTTTTATTTTAAAAATTCATTTTAGTAAACTTGTTATTAGAAGGCGCGGTGGCTGAGTGGTTAAGCGCTTGGCTTCGGAACCTGGGTTCCTGAGGTCGAATCTTGGTGAAGACTTGGATTTTGAACTTCGGAATTTTTAGGGTGCCCTTGAGTCCACCCAACTCTAATGGGTACCTGACTTTAGTTGGTGGAAAGTAAAGGCGGTTGGTCGTTGTGCTGGTCACATGAAACCTTCGTTAACAATTGGCCAAAGAAACAGATGACCTTAACATCATCTGCCCTATAGACCGCATGGTCTGAATGAGAAATTTTAAAACGTTTAGCTATGTTTTTTTAGAAAGCAATAGTTGGCTTCTTACATGAGAAGACTACGCTGGCTCGGTCACGTCACTCGCATGCAAGATAGAATCCCTAAAGACATCCTATACGCTGAGCGTGCAAAGGGAGTCAGACCCAAGGGCCAAAACTAAGCTACAGAGATGTCTGCAAACGAGACATAAGAACCATGGGCATCGAATTAAGGATGTAGGATGAAATAGCCCAAGACCGGGCAGAGTGGCGACAGACTGTACGTGCTGGTACAAACTTCAACGAGAGCAAAAGAATGGAAGGTGCATCAGTCAAGAGAAAAAAAAAGAAAGCTGCCCTGTCAGCTAGCCCCTAGGACAGATGCGTACATGCACGATCTGTGGCAAACTATGCTGTTCCAGAATTGGCTTGATCAGTCACTCCATATTCTGCCCCGTCTCAAGACGAAACCAAAGCCAGTGACTCACCTATGCGCATCCATTGTCTTTCGAGACAGGAGGAGCCATATAGTTAGCCGCTACATTTGTTTTTGGTTTCATTTACATTCAGTCAACAAATACACTGTATGTATTACCAAAAGAGCTCAGAAAATAAATAGCGAGCTTAACGCTCTCACACTTACTGTATTTCATAACCTCGTTGAAAGCTCCCAAAACGTCTGTCCAGGCGTTAGCTTCATCACTTCCAGCAGCAACACCGAGAGCGGACTCAATGTAAGTGTGGATCTTCTGTTGTAGAGGCTGCAGAAACAAAGGGTACTTTACATGTATGACTGCGTGATTGCGTGTCGATTTTCATTAAATAGAAGAAAAAAGTTTATATGTGTTGATATTAACATAAAATATTTGGTATTTAAGGGAGCATCTTGTCTAGGAAAGTTTTATTCCTAACTTGGATATTGATGCAACAATTAAAAAAAAAACTTGTTCACATAAGTTTTGAATCTTACCTCGAAGTATTCCAGTCCAATACTGGGCTTCATGTTCAAGTGGACGAAACTAAGTCTCTCCAGGGCGTTAAAGAAACGGGCGGGGTTGTTCACATTCTTAACCAAAGATTCCAGGCCACCAGCAATACGGTCTACCTGATGGAGGAACTCTTGGTCATTTCTGAGGGCAGCGTCTGGCTGATTGCCGTTGAATTTGGTGAATTGGTTTCTCATGCTTGGAACATTAACGAACATCCTGTTTTTTTAGAACATATAGAATTTCCCATTGAATAAAGGCTCCATGATAAGACTTCCAGTATTGTTTTGCTTCTAAGAAATATTCCGCCTGTGTTGCTTCTAAGACTTTCATGTTATTTGAAGGAATAATATACAAAATCTGTTAGTCTTTTTAGGAAACTCCAAGAAGAACTAAAAATCTCTTGTTAGAAAAAAAACTTACAATCTTTCCTACATGATAGAATAGCTTTACAGTACAAGTAATAATGACTCAAGTCGTCACAGCGAAAACAAAAACAACCATGAATGATACTGCCGGTAAACTACATTTATCACTTTAAAAAGAAAAGATAACTACAAATGTCAATGCGAAAAGAAAAGATAACTACATATGTCAATGCGAAAAGAAAAGATAACTACAAATGTCAATGTTAAAAGAAAAGATAACTACAAATGTCAATGTTAAAAGACAAAATAACTACAAATGTCAATACAAAAGAATCAAGCGAAACATAAACGATACTTTTCGTTTAAAACAATGCATGTCTAAAAGAAAGAACTCCACACTTACAGCTATATCTCTCAGTAATATAGAAGTTATGCTCCTTATTCGATATCAAACGAAATTATTATTACCAATAATAAATTGAATAATTGCTTAATTTTAAATGAATTCACGATTTGTTAGGTGCAAACGGCCGTGCACGAAGTTTCAACATTTATCCGAGAGAGAATGGGAGAAATTACGTGTACAATAATGTAAGAGGAAAAAAAAACTACATATTTAGCCAGGTCTGTGAATATTGAAGGATCAATCTCCCTTGTTGGCATCAAACAAAATAATTAATTGTCAGTAATTAATTGAATAATAGGTTAATTTTTGAATTGATTCATGCATTGTCTAGGGCAGTGTAGGCCAATGAATAATTGTGTAAATTTTCAACTTGATCCAAGAATTGGTGTGGGAGAAATAACGTGTACAATTATTTTACCAGACAGACAGGCCAACAGACAGAGTTGATATAAACTTGTAAAAGTGACTACAAATTATCAGTGCCTGTAAAGAGTTGTGAAACTAAGAAAATATTGGGAATGCTTCTGCCGGACACTTTCTTGGGTTCAAAGCCTATTCGTTCCGTAGTTTTTTAAACACATTTCAAATATCATTATTAACTTAACAACGCAATTTTTAAGACAATAATTAATCAAATGCCTAATTTTCCACACAAAAGTTGAAGTAGAATTATAAATATTACGTTTTCAAACGACTCACCAGAGGACTAGATTGACAACTGCATCCCGTCTGCTACCAGCTTTTTTAATCAAGTCGTTCCAGGTGCTGACGAATGCAGTCTTGTCACTATCCGAAGAAAGTTGTTTAAAAGTATTGAAAGATCACACATTTGTAAATTTGTTACGCTTATACAGTTCAAAGACTTCTAAACTGTATAATTGGGTAGACGTTTAAGCTAATGGTGGATAATGTGTGATCTGACCTCATTGGAATCTAATCAATCCACTGATTTCCAAATAGCCAAAAACCTATTGTTGTTGCTACATATTTGATACATTTATAAAAGTAAATGATGTTAAAGAAATCTGCGATATTAAAAAATTAAAATGTACCTGTCGGAAACTTTTCTGAGAATACTTCCTGTACAGACGTACGAGAAAAGAATACGTGAGTGCACAAGTTGGTGAAGTAAGGATATTGTAATCATCTCATGCAATCATGCAATCAACTTTAGTAAAGCTTTTAAAAAGTAGAAATGGTCAAAATTGCACATACTGTTTCTGACAACTTTGTTGAAGGCAGCCAAAAGGTCAGTCCATGCCTGAGATTCATCGCTGTCTGCGGTAACACCCAAAGAGCTTTCAATGAAGCGGTGGATATTCTGGGAAAGAGCCTGAAGACACAATAAAATGTCTAATGATAGAACTGTATCATCTCATGTCTAATGATAGACTTGTATTGTCACATGTCTAATGATAGAATTGTATTGTCACATGTCTAATGATAAACCTGTCAAGTCACGTGTCTAATAATAGACTTGTATTGTCACATGTCTAAACATAGACCTGTAGTGTCACATGTCTAATGACAGACCATTAAAAACGCAAACTAATATTCTATGGCCATATTACAAGCTAATCAGGGTTCGCAAAGACCTTCCTTCAGGGAACAGTACCAGGAAAAAGAAGAAGTAGACAGAGAAAGCGATGGGAAAGCAACATAAACGAATGGATGGGCCTGCCATTGAGGGAGATTCTGAACAAGTCAAATGGCAAAGAAGGACAATCAACAGATCTTGTGTGGTGCCCCAATGGTCAAACAGACTAAAAGCTAGGTCAATGTAAAGGAACACCGAATTACAGACATGTGTACATTAACTTTCAATGGGCTAGAAAGTCACTTAGGAAAATCCTATACACTTCCTTAGACTTCAATACATTGGCCATAGAATGTCGAATGTCGCACTTTGCTTGTAACATTTGTCGACTGTTTCAGATTGACGTACCTTGAAGTAGTCCACACCAACAACTGGATCCATGCTTAAGTGAGCTTCAGCGACTCTGTCCATGTTGGCCTGGAGTTCAATGGGATCATTCACGTGATCCAAGAAAGATTGAAGTCCTCCATTGATGACGTCCACCTGCTTCAGGAATTCAGCGTCGGCTTTAAGAACGTCGTCTGCTTGTTTAGCGTTGAGCTTTGTGAATCTGTCACGCATGTTGGGCACGTTGTTGAGCATCCTGTTGAAAAATATATCAACTTATTCAACATTCGACATGAACCTATTTTGTCCTATTGTTTACTTTCTTTCCTTATTTTTTATGTCTTCTACAATTCAAATGTATTGATTTTATGTTTAGAGTCTCGTCAGAATGTTCGTTGTAGAAAGACGAAGGTGTCCAGGAAAATATAGAGATATATAAATATAGATATAGATATATATGATGTGAGATAAAGGATAAGTGCAGTATTTCACATGACAACCCTAACCCAGTTGCGACCTGCATAATTGACCACATCTAACGCCGAGAAAGCCGTGCTACGCGGGGGATCAAATTAAGATGTTTTTTCGTTGTCTGCGCCTGTCTTCGGCAAGGACCCTTCTATGAGTCTCAGATGTGCGTCCTTCGATCTTCGACAGAGTTCTCCAGTTGTTTCTTTAAGAGGCTATCCACTGCCAGCTGCTTTCCTCTATGCCAGTGAGAGCTACATGGCACCTGATTCGATCATTATTGCGCTTTGAGACATACTTCTGTTACGTCATCCTCCTTTAAGCTCGCCCCCCCCCCAAAAAAAAAGATCGCCTTTGATATGTGGTCATCCCGCATACAGGATAAGTGTCGACCAAGCGCAGGTGTCGAATGGTAAGCAATGTTTTTATATATAAATTATTATAATATATTATAATCGAATGTACTTTCAGAAAAACGTCCAACCAAAATTAAATGTATGATAATGCAAGTTATTTTTAAAAGTGAGAAGGTTTCGGTTGAAATTATTCACAACAATTGATCATTAAAATTCATGTATGAATTTAAAAGTGAAGAATCTGTATTGCTATAACCTTCATAGTTATGCCAGCTGCTTTCCTCTATGCCAGTGAGAGCTACATGGCACCTGATTCGATCATTATTGCGCTTTGAGACATACTTCTGTTACGTCATCCTCCTTTAAGCTCGCCCCCCCCCCCCAAAAAAAAAGATCGCCTTTGATATGTGGTCATCCCCCATACAGGATAAGTGTCGACCAAGCGCAGGTGTCGAATGGTAAGCAATGTTTTTATATATAAATTATTATAATATATTATAATCGAATGTACTTTCAGAAAAACGTCCAACCAAAATTAAATGTATGATAATGCAAGTTATTTTTAAAAGTGAGAAGGTTTCGGTTGAAATTATTCAGAACAATTGATCATTAAAATACATGTATGAATTTAAAAGTGAAGAATCTGTATTGCTATAACCTTCATAGTTTTTATAGAGTCAGATTGAAAACACAAATGACAGAGTATTTGTACAAATAAAGACCGTTGATTAAAAAAAAAAAGAAAACTACTCACCAGAGAACCAAATTAATTCCTGCTTTCTTAACTCCATCTTCACCAGCTGTGAGTCTCTTCCAGGAACTGTCCAGAGCTCTTCTGTCACTGAAAGTTAAACAAGTTTTAGAATGGAAACTAGTAACAAAGTTCATAGCTAGAAGATAAGCTTTTTTTTTTTGGTAGCTGTTTCGAATGTGTTCTATGGAGAAATCAGAAACTCAAACTTTAAATTGGCTATTTTAGGATTTCGAATATAATATCTTTCAGTAAAAAAATCTGTATTTGTAATTATAAATATGGTTTTGGGCATGACATAATTGACCAACATTCCCCTCACCTTCACAGCTTTATTTAGACATAAGATCAATGCAATAAGTAATGACAATGAAACTATGTACGCTGTAGGACAAGTTCACCCTAAGGTGCTACATATAGCTTTTTTTGTGTTATTTGAAATGACAAAAAATTTAAAAAGAAACAAATGATGTCTTACGCTTCAGAGAGACCAATATGTTGAATAGTATCTGAGGACAGAAATAAAGTATTTGGTAGATTTACATTCAGCGATTCAAATACATAGAGACCTTTATATGATAACACATTTTTGTTACAGTTTGCGACATTTATTTTGTTCAAATTACTGAACACTGGAACATGATCACAATGGCAACTGATCCTACGATGACCTGCTAACCACTGTAAAAAAAATTAAATTTAAATTTATAGCCATATCACTGATCCTCAGTGCTCACAAAGACCTACCTTCAGGGAAGAGTTAGTGCTCACAAAGACCTTCCTTCAGGGATTAGTCAGTGCTCACAAAGACCTTCCTTCAAGGACTAGTCAGTGCTCACAAAGACTTTCCTTCAAGGACTAGTCAGTGCTCACAAAGACCTTCCTTCTGGGACTAGTCAGTGCTCACAAAGACCTTCCTTCAGGGACTAGTCAGTGCTTACAAAGACATTCCTTCAAGGACTAGTCAGTGCTCACAAAGACCTACCTTCTGGGAATAGTCAGTGCTCACAAAGACCTTCCTTCAGGGACTAGTCAGTGCTCACAAAGACCTTCCTTCAGGGACTAGTCAGTGTTCACAAAGACCTACCTTCTGGGACTAGTCAGTGCTCACAAAGACCTTCCTTCAGGGACTAGTCAGTGCTCACAAAGACCTTCCTTCAAGGACTAGTCAGTGCTCACAAAGACCTACCTTCTGGGACTAGTCAGTGCTCACAAAGACCTTCCTTCAGGGACTAGTCAGTACTCACAAAGACCTTCCTTCAGGGACTAGTCAGTGCTCACAACATAAAAGAATTGACTGGCCTGTCATTAAAAGAGATTCTATCCAGGCAAAGAAAGAGGAATGGAGAAAGACGGTCAAAAGATCATGTGTGGTGCCCTAACAGTTGAACAAACTAAGGAATAGGTGGGGGTGAAGAATTAGACATATGAAACTGCAAAATATTTTTTAAGTTTTGCATTGAATTTTTACATTTTTGCTACTGTAAAAGTAAAGTAAATATGCATATATTTATGACAAATGTTATTTTTCTTGATATAAAAATTAAAATTTGCTTTTTATTTTTATGCTTTTATAATATAAATAAATAAATAAATAATTCAATAAAGATTGTTTGCAAACGTTGACTTACGGTCTTTAAGAACTTTGTTAAAAGCACCAATTAAATCAGTCCAGGCTTTGGCCTCATCGCTCTCAGGGGCGACATGTAGAGCTTGTTCAATGAAGGTGTGGATGTTCTTTTCTAACGGCTGAGGAAATCAAATAGATTGAGTCCTATAGGATTGTCAGTTTGCCAGGCAAGAGATGTCTATTAAACGATGTTTTAGAAAAAGAAGATAAAATGGACCGATTTTTTTTTATTCATGTCACTTTTGTTTTCAAAACCTGAAAAACTACATTGTTTTTACAATACCTCTATTCAAGTCATTCCTTCGTGTAACCGGGGTGCTCGCGATTCTCGATTACTGCTCTAACGGTTTCCCTAGAAATTTCACGGTTGATGTATATCGTCGGGAAAAGAATTAGTATCTTGTTGGCCAAACTGGGAAAACTCTAGTCTAATTTCTAAGAATATCGTTTGACCGTTATAATTTTTCAAAGTAAAAAATAAATAAATGTAAATTTGGCCAGGGTCTAAATCTAGGTCTAAAACTATAGATCCAGCATCGGTTTTGAAAGGAATATCGCGTTCTTGAAAGAACTATCGCGTTCGGGAATTTCCGAATACAGGGCATTATTTATTCAAAGGTTTTATAACTTGAAATTATTTTACGCCCCTTCTGCTAATGAACATGAAGTTTTATTACCAGTAAATGTTATATCTGTTATTGAATTATATGAGAATGCATGCTCTTTTTACACAACACAAATTAAAGTTTATAAATATAAAAAAAAATAGTTTAATGGGTTCAATTCAACGTTGGCATCGTCAATTAGGGAAAAAAGAGTTAAGTTGTTCGAAATTCATAACATTACAATGGCCCGATTTTCTTATAGGAAAATATATTTTCATTACCCATCCATTGACCGTACCTGATTTATACTTGATATTAACTATATGAGGAACCTTGTAAGGCAAGTTATCGTTTGCTTTCTCCAAAGTGATTAAATATATCCATGCAACCAATTTTTATGGGTTCTCAAGCTAGTTGGGTCCCCAGGGTATAGCTTATTTTGCCTGTAGGTAAATAAAACACTGGTCTTTGAATACCATTGAAAAACTTAACAGTAAACTTACTACGAAGAATTCTGGGCCAACGCTTGGGACAAAGTGCAAGTGGATCTCAGAGAGTCTTTCCAGGTTGGCCTGAAGTTTTCCAGGGTCATTTACACTGTCCACCATGTCACCAAGCCCATTGACAATACTGTTGACTTGTTTCAAGAAGTTAGGGTCTCTTCTCAGATCAGCATCAGATTGTTTGGCGTCAAACTTGGTGAATTGTTCACGCATGTTGGGCACATTGTTGAACATCCTGTTCATTTTTCCAATAAGAAAAGAGAAAATATTTTTTTATATTCCAAAGATATTCTTATATCAATAAATATTGCAGTAGCTGCATTAAATAGCTTAAGTAGTTTTATTACGTATAAGTTTAAAATAAAAATAATATCTTGCTGTAAATAAAATATTAAACAAAAATAGTTTTTTGTTGAAAAAAAAACATAATATCCTTTGAAATTTGTTTACGGTTTTTTGTTCATTATGCTAAGAATTGCAATAATTTAGTGAACATTTTAATAAACTTACCATAGAACCAAGTCAATACCAAAGCTTTGCCTACCACTAGCAGTTAGTTTTTTCCAGGAGCTTACAACAGCTCGTCTGTCGCTGTAGAAATAATTTAGAACATAATAACAATTGTAATGGATTATAACAGGCAGGGCCGGTCTTACATGTTGCGGGGTCCTATGTGAAACGGATTGCGCGGGGCCTAATTTGGGTTGTGTTAAGGATAAAAAGTGAAAGTTAAGATTTTGTATTAGAAAATAAATGAGTCTTTGCATTTTAATTATACTTTAATAAGCACAAAATCAGTGTCAAATTAACTTTACGAGTCATCTACAGTAGATAGTAGTTTTCCAACAAAAAGCCGATAAACATTCAGATTTCTATTTTATATTTAAAATCGACTAGCGGTTTTTTCTTTCTAAAAGGTCGAGATAGATTTAGATCTATATTTGTAGGCCAGTGACTATTAAAGTAAATTAAGTATTTGAACTTCTTGTTTTGGTTAAAATTCGGCTTATTATTACATTTTTATTAAATGAAAGCTGACAATGCCGTTTTTTTGCAGTGGTCTAAATCAGGTCTGATAACAGGTGTCCGTTAAATATTACACTGTATGACAGTTGTTTTGTTTGAGGTTTCAATTCTTGCAGAAAATTTTAGTTTTTTTCTTATTCTCACACAAAATGTTATACTGATAGATGGACTCATCATCATTGTCAGTCACTTCACTTTCGTCCAAGGGGTGCTCTGATAGTTCACGTAACCTAATCCCTCACTTACAGTGAACAGTGTATAAATCAGCTTACAGCACTGACTGTGAACAGTGTATAAATCAGCTTACAGCACTGACTGTTCTGTGTATGACTTAGCTTACATCACTAACTGCTACTAAAAATTTGTCTTTCAAAAGTTTTATTAAGATATTTCACGTTTTCTTTTGACACCATTAAAAAAATAGAAATTTAAAGCTCTGAGAAAAAAAACTAATACACTACTACTTCTACTACAAAACGCACCTGTCAGAAAGTCCAATTTTGTGTAGAGAATCTGAAAAAAGTTTGTAAACTTCCTATTAATATCTATGCTAGTGATGTAAACTTCCTATTAATATCTATGCTAGTAATGTAAACTTCCTATTAATATCTATGCTAGTGATGTAAACTTCCTATTAATATCTATGCTAGTGATGTAAACTTCCTATTAATATCTATGCTAGTGATGTAAACTTCCTATTAATATCTATGCTAGTGATGTAAACTTCCTATTAATATCTATGCTAGTGATGTTACATTCGGTGAAATAATTACAAACTATGTGTTCAAGAAAAAAAAATGTTGGTACATTTTTGTTTCATTTCCTTCTTTTGTTAAAGAGCGTGTTTCTGTTTAGAGTAAGTCAAATCTCGAATTTCAAAACTCCAGTGGGACTTGAGCTTGTGCCTTCTGACTTAGCCAGGCTTCTTATGCCGCCCATTTCCCAAACCCTAATCCATCCCTTCACGAAGAAAAAAAATTCTTTCAATCAGGATTAGTAGAGAATAATTAAAGCAGTCATCTTTGGTCATTGAATAACTACTGTCACTATTAGTTTTGTAAAAGACTTTAAACATTAAGAAAATGCTCAAAATACATACGTTCCTTTAGGACTTTGTTGAAGGCAGCGAACAAGTGAGTCCATGATTTGGCCTCATCACTGGTGGAAGCAACACCAAGAGCTTTGCCCATGTAGAGATGGACGTATTGTTGGACGGACTAAGCAAATGAAAATGTGACAGGAAAAGATTTGTAAACATATGCCTCTGAATAATCAAAATGTATACTTCAAAATTATATTGATGATAAATGATATTTTAAGTTCCATGTTTTATAGTAGTCTCACTGTTATTCGTTTCCGATAGCAAAGACAAACAGACAGAGACACTCTTTTGTTCCCCTGGCAATTAAATCATTAAATAAGGACAATCTGATATAAACTTTGTCACATGTAAAATATGAGTGAGTCTGGTGTGAATGTACACTTTGGTTTCGTATAATAATAATGTTTTTTGTTTGGTGTAATGCACAAATTGTAAGACAAATTTCCACACAGATGATAAAGATTATTATTATTATTATTATTAATACTAAGCTTTAAAAAAACAACTATATATTAGTAACAATCAAACCTCAATCTAACAGTTATTTTTTTTAATATAAAGGATACGAGATTTTAAACGTGAACAGATAAATGTGAGAAATCCTTTAAAAAAAAAAAGAACAAAGGCTATCGAGGGGAAAGATCTCCGGACTTACAACTTTATATCTCAATAATGTAGAAGTTATTTCCCTTATTAAACAGCTTAACAAATACCAATAATTAACTAATTGGTTAATTTTGTAATCGATTAATGTGTTGTTAGGTACAATGAATATTAGTTTAAAGTTTCAACTTGATCCGAGAATGAGTTTGGGAGAAAAGGCGTGTTCAATTATCTAAAGGGAACGAAACCCTGCATATTTAGCTGTATCTGTGAGTACTGAAGGATAATTTCCCTATTTATTATCAAACAAAATAGTTAACTAGCAGTAATTAATTGACAAATTTGTTTCAGTGATTTTTGTCTTGTCTAAGCACAATGAATTATTGTGCAAAGTTTCAACTTGATCCGAGAATGGGTGTGGGAGGAATAACATGTACAAACCTTTTGCCAGACAGACAGATGAATAGACACCTTTCAGGTCACACGTTTAACATTTTACAATCATAGTGAAAATACAAGACACCGTGACAAAAAAAAACAGTCATAAGAAATCTTTCCTTCCCTATTAAGTTAATCATTGAACCCAATCCAACTTTGTGATGTCAACTTGTCATGTTTGAGTGAAGCTGGTGTATTTTTTCTATTGTTTTATTATATTTTATTTGTATTGCAGAAATCGTATCAGTTCCTCAGAGATAATAAAGATATCATTATTAAACTTTATAGGAACTTTTAATCTTGCTCATTCTAACAATGAAATCTCTCCAACTAACAATAACCCGTCAGAAAACTAAAGGTCAAATTAGTTTAATTCTTTATCTACACGAAACTGAAACTCTCTAATGTTTAAGAAAAAAAAGTCACTTCTAAGACCTCCAAAAATAAAACAGATGGGAAAACAATAATAACACTATAGATATTTTTATATTATACGATTTGTTTATGAAGTCGAGACTGTTACTATATGTCTTAGAACAACATAAGTAGATAAAATATAGAAAGTAGCAAAGTTAGACGCTCTGTGTGTTCACTTACTCCAAAGTAGGAAAGACCAATGCTGGGTTGGAAGTTCAAATGAGCATCGACTAGAGTCTCAATGCTGGACTGGAGAGCTGCGGGGTTGTTGACATTGTTCACAAAAGACTCGATACCACGGGTGATGGCCTTGACTTGGTTACGGAACTCGTCATCCTCTTGAAGGGCAGCATCGGATTGGTGCGCATTAAATTTGGTGAATCTGTCTCTCATGTTGGGGACATTGTCCAACAACCTGATTGTGGTAAAAATACATTTATGAACAATTTTACAGAGGGGCGGACTTAAACAATGTTTGGGCTATTCGTGGTAGGTAAAGTTTTTTTTTTCTTTTTAAAAGTTTATTTTGAATAAATATTATAGAAATACAATTATTAAATCAAAATAAAGTGTAGAAAAAGACTTACCAGAAGACAAAGTTTGTTCCAGCTTTCTCGCTTCCACCAGCAGCATCAGTCAGTTTTTTCCATGAGCTTTCAATATATTTTCTGTCCCTGAGAAATGGAAAGCGTGAATAGGAAACAATCTTGTACATTATACTATTTCTGTTGCCAGATATACATTAAGTCAATAACACACAATAATTAAGAAGGTATCTGTAGTGTAACATCTCTATCAATAAATTAAAACTATCCACAATTTTAATTTAGAAACAATCCAGAAGACTTACTGGTCAGAAAGTCCTATTTTCTCAAGGGAATCTGTGGAGAATGGAAATAAAAGATTACGTTTGATAAAAATGTTTAAAAAAGAACTTAATCATTTTGTCCTCTTTGAAATTGGCTATAATATGTTTACATACAGAATATCTGTTGTTGTTTTGTTTTCTAGTTGGCTGCTGACACTTCACAATGATCACTTTTTTAGTTTAGAAACTGATCAATGTGTGGAGATTAAAACACAGACATTTCTGAAAGACTTTATTCCCACTTACGTTCTTTGAGAACTGTGTTAAAAGCACTAAGTAAATGTGTCCAGGCCTTAGCCTCATCACTACCAGCGGCAACATACAGCGTGGCTTCAATGTAGTTGTGGATGTTCTCTTGTAGTGGCTGGAGAGATTCAAACAGAAAATGTACAGTTATCAAAACTCACTGAGTCAATGAAGTAAATAGACTCATTCAAGTTATCTTAGAGGCCGTAGATATTATGGAAAGTTTTTGTGCTGGCTGTACTTTACCATTGTGGATTAATCTGAAGCTATTTGTTGATATTTAAAAATGATAGAGATCCATGTATTGTATATGAAAAAAAAGTTTATCTTAAGAAGTGAAATAAAATGAAATTTTATACTCTCTAGCATTAGCCTGAGTAATTCTTAGTACCATGAAACAGATCATGCAAATCTTTGCTTTGCAGTTGGTAACAGGGGAGAACTTACTTCAAAATATTCAAGTCCAACACTGGGTGTCATGTGCAAGTGGGCATCAACCAGTCTGTCAATGGCAGCTTGGAGCTTGCCTTGATTGTCTACGTTTTCAATCATAGACTCCAAGCCTCCTGTGATGCGCTGAACTTGCTTGATGAACTCTGCGTCGGCTTTAAGAGCGTTGTCTCCTTGGTGAGCATTGAACTTTGTGAACCTGTCACGCATGTTGGGCACATTTTGTAACATCCTGAACAATAAGAACAAGTCAAGAAAAATCATGGAAGATAAAATCCGAAGGCTTATGTAGAATCTCAAACAGTTTTGACAAGCTGGAAGCATTATGCCAAGGTTTATTCAAAAGTAACCAACCAGAGAACAAGATTGACTCCAGCCTCTTGGCTTCCACCAGCAGCACTTTTGAGTGAATCCCATGAACTTTTGAGGGCTTTTCTTTCTCTGCGAAAATATTGACACATGATGTAAATTTTTAAAAAAAGTTTACAGTAAACAAGAAAAATATAGATGACTGTAGAATTAAGGTTTAAGTTATAGAACTTTTAATTTGATTTCATCAGTATTTCGTAGTAATGTTTAAAATGTAAGTTTGTTTGTTACTTTATACATTGATCAGATAGTATGTTAAGAATGGACTTACTTGTCTGACACTATCTTGAGAACAGTACCTGAAAATACATGGTAGAAAGACTAAGTCAATGTGTAGACATTTTTAACACATTGAGTAGCACAACAATATTTGAAAAGAAATATATTTCTTTTATTGGCATTATTTACTTTTCTTAAAGCTTAATGTTTAAAATGAGATTGCGTTTCTAAACACGTGAAAGTTCATTTAAATATTACATACGTTCTTTGAGGACTTTGTTGAAGGCAGCGAAGAGATCAGTCCAGGCTTTAGCTTCGTCACTGTCAGCACCGACGCCTAGAGCTTCCTCGATGTAGTCGTGGATGTACGTTTGGAGAGGCTGATGGTGAACACGTTAGAACATATAATGGAGAGCTGGTTTTTTTTTTCATTGATTTACAACTTAGAACAACTAATATATGTAACAAGATGCATATAGGTCAGTGAATCAACTATTAATAGTATCATTAAATGTATCTAAGTTACTAGGAATTGGTTCTAATACATCATCGTTTCTATTTACGTCAGTCACCTACTACAACGAAAATTCGCAGAAAATAAAGCAAGAACGATAACTGTATCTAGAATTAAGTGATTTATTTTTACAAAGCTTTTATCTGTCTGTCTTGTAGAAAGTGTGTACACGTTATTTCTCCCACACCTATTCACGGATCAAGTTGAAACTTTGCACAAGTATTCATTGACATAGATAAGATATGAGCATAATTTTAAAAAGTAACAAATTAGTCAATTAATAACTAGTAATTAATTTTTTGTTTGATACAAACAAGGAAAACTATTCCTTCAGTAATCACAGATATAGCTAGATTTGTCGGGTTTAGTTCACTTAAATAATTGTTAACGCTATTTCTCACTCACGCATTCTCAAATCTAATTGATACTTAAAACAAATATTAATGGTACCTAAGAAAACATGAATCAATGAAGAAAAAAACAATTAGTTAATTATTGGTAACTATTTTTCTTGATAGCGAATAAGGGAAATAGCTTGTACATTATTGATAGATATAGTTTTACAGTCGGAGTTTTTTTTAAGAAAAGAATTTGTTTATATTTTGCTTGTTTATCTTTTTTACAGAAAACTCAATTCAGATTGGGCCAATAGCTATAATGAACCCACGGTATTGTGGTATAACTATTCAGCACACACCCAATGTAGCTAAAAGGTAAAGCCAAGCATGCAGACAACAACTCAAAAAACTTTTTATTTCTTTCAAACCAAAATGAATCTATTCCTAAACGTCGTTCATCCTTGTAACAATAAACAGAAGCGCAGTTCTCCATCTATCAACTGTCACAAAGTACAGCGCCAAACTGCCTCATTTGGATTAAGAAAAATAGATAAGGTTCAAAATATTGGTCTAAGGATAATGACAGGAGCAATCAAAACAAAACCCATAAGAGCTATGGAGGAAACCGCTGCCCTGATCTCTCTGGATGAAAGAAGATAAATAAAAATCCTTTCCCAATTCACTAAATTGGAAACCATGGAGAGGCACCCACTCAGAACAAAAATCCATAAAACTGGCACCAAAAAACGCCTAAAAAGGACCAATTTCATACAGGAATCTCTAAACCTAAAAAAGAAACACCAACTTGAAAAAATTACCCTGGAATCCTCGATACACTATAATGAATCTCCACCCTGGGACGAAAGCCCTCTTCCTACTATAAGGGACCATATTGAAAGCATTAAAAGAAAATCTGATTACAGTCCAACAGAGCTCAAGAAAATAGTGAACTGTTTTCTACACACCAATTATCCTACCAATCAGTGGATCAGAGTTTACACAGATGGCTCAACCCATAATGCCACCACAAATGGAGGAGCTGGAATACTTATCGAATGGCCAGATGGAGGAAAACTAGAAAAATCCATTGCAACTGGAGAGCTCTCTGACAGTCACAGAGCAGAAAGGGAAGCACTAGCACTAGCTGCTACCATCCTAGCAAATCATCCAAATTCCCCACACAGTCAGATTGTCTTACTAACCGATGCAAAAACAACCCTCCAAAGCCTGCAAAACTCTGATTCCTCATATATTAATAACCTCAAAACAGCACTTACAAAGCTCAACAACAACAGCAAAAAAACTAATTCAATGGATCCCAGCTCATATAGAACTAGAAGGAAATGAGAAGGCTGACACACTCGCCAAGAGTGGGAGAACTAACACACTAATAAACTCTGCACTATATCCAGAAGAATTGAAGAAATTAATAGTAAATAAAATAAATGAGAAATGGACGAGCTCTCATCCAAATCACAAGAAAGATGACGCTTACTATAAGCTATCCCGACAAGACCAACGTCTGATCTTTCGACACAGGACCAGAATGCGACAACACATGTACCGGAAGCTCAAAATTGGAACCAGTGAAATCTGCCCATGTGGAGAATCACCAGAGAATACAGACCACGTCCTCCAAAACTGCTCTCTATACCAAGAGGCCCGTATAAGACATTGGCCCCAAATCACCCCACTAGAAAGGAAACTATATGGAGAGCTCCCTGATCTGGAAACCACTGCGCATTTCATCTCATGTATTGGTCTACTCATCTGAACACTCCAACATAACAATAGGAACGAAGAAGAAGAAGAAGAAGGATCTGACAGTCATTTTGTTTTCTTACAGCTATATAACTGGCACAGTTTTTCAAAGCACAAGACACAAGGCACTCAAAGTTAGCTCCCAAATATTTCACAGATTTGCTTTGACTACTCTGAAATCTTATCTTATATAATACAGACGTTACTTCAAAAAAGAAGATGATTACGTCCTACGCGTCATGCATTTAGTCATGCATATTAACCAATGACTTAAATTCTGCCAAGTCACTGGTTTTTCTGGCTAGCTCAGGCAACCCATTCCATGCTCTAATAGCACTAGGGAAGAAGGAGTATTTGTATAAATTTGTCCTAGCATATGGGACGAGGAATGTACCTTTATTTTTGTGTCTTTCAGAGTATTTTATTCGATTTTGTTTTTGTATTTGAAGATTATGGTTCAGTGTTTTATGTATAATTGCTACTTTACTTTTGAGTCTTCTGTCCTGAAGGCTTCCTAAATTTAGTGATTTTACTAATGGTGTTACTCTAGTCAAATGTGAATATTAATTTGTTATGAATCTCACTGCTCTATTTTGTGTTTGTTCCAGTTTCTTAATGTTTTCTTGAGTTGAGGGGTACCAAACGGTGGATGCATATTCTATTATTGGCCTAACCAAGGTTAAATAACATTTTAGTTTTATGTTCTTATTTGATTTATAGAAATTTCTTTTAATAAACCCTAATGCTTTGTTTGATTTTTTTATAGTTTCATCAATTTGTGGATTCCATGACAGTTTTTCATTTAT
>JAZGLO010003385.1:0-31641 GCA_036873155.1 Biomphalaria sudanica | reverse complement strand
GAACTATAAGAAATTGAAAGGCAAGAGAAGGAAGACTATGAACTATAAGAAATTGAAAAGCAAGATATTGAAGACTATGAACTATAAGAAATTGAAAGGCAAGATATTGAAGACTATGAACTATAAGAAATTGAAAAGCAAGATATTGAAGACTATGAACTATAAGAAATTGAAAGGCAAGATATTGAAGACTATGAACTATAAGAAATTGAAAGGCAAGATATTGAAGACTATGAACTATAAGAAATTGAAAGGCAAGATATTGAAGACTATGAACTATAAGAAATTGAAAGGCAAGATATTGAAGACTATGAACTATAAGAAATTGAAAGGCAAGATATTGAAGACTATGAACTATAAGAAATTGAAAAGCAAGATATTGAAGACTATGAACTATAAGAAATTGAAAGGCAAGAGAAGGAAGACTATGAACTATAAGAAATTGAAAGGCAAGATATTGAAGACTATGAACTATAAGAAATTGAAAGGCAAGATATTGAAGACTATGAACTATAAGAAATTGAAATGCAAGATATTGAAGACTATGAACTATAAGAAATTGAAAGGCAAGATATTGAAGACTATGAACTATAAGAAATTGAAAGGCAAGATATTGAAGACTATGAACTATAAGAAATTGAAAGGCAAGATATTGAAGACTATGAACTATAAGAAATTGAAAGGCAAGATATTGAAGACTATGAACTATAAGAAATTGAAAAGCAAGATATTGAAGACTATGAACTATAAGAAATTGAAAGGCAAGAGAAGGAAGACTATGAACTATAAGAAATTGAAAGGCAAGATATTGAAGACTATGAACTATAAGAAATTGAAAAGCAAGATATTGAAGACTATGAACTATAAGAAATTTAAATGCAAGATATTGAAGACTATGAACTATAAGAAATTGAAAGGCAAGATATTGAAGACTATGAACTATAAGAAATTGAAAGGCAAGAGAAGGAAGACTATGTACTATAAGAAATTGAAAGGCAAGAGAAGGAAGACTATGAACTATAAGAAATTGAAAAGCAAGATATTGAAGACTATGAACTATAAGAAATTGAAAGGCAAGAGAAGAAAGACTATGAACTATAAGAAATTGAAAGGCAAGATATTGAAGACTATGAACTATAAGAAATTGAAAGGCAAGATATTGAAGACTATGAACTATAAGAAATTGAAAGGCAAGAGAAGGAAGACTATGAACTATAAGAAATTGAAAAGCAAGATATTGAAGACTATGAACTATAAGAAATTGAAAGGCAAGAGAAGGAAGACTATGAACTATAAGAAATTGAAAGGCAAGATATTGAAGACTATGAACTATAAGAAATTGAAAGGCAAGACATTGAAGACTATGAACTATAAGAAATTGAAAGGCAAGAGAAGGAAGACTATGAACTATAAGAAATTGAAAGGCAAGAGAAGGAAGACTATGAACTATAAGAAATTGAAAAGCAAGATATTGAAGACTATGAACTATAAGAAATTGAAAGGCAAGAGAAGGAAGACTATGAACTATAAGAAATTGAAAGGCAAGAGAAGGAAGACTATGAACTATAAGAAATTGAAAGGCAAGATATTGAAGACTATGAACTATAAGAAATTGAAAGGCAAGATATTGAAGACTATGAACTATAAAAAATTGAAAGGCAAGAGAAGGAAGACTATGAACTATAAGAAATTGAAAAGCAAGATATTGAAGACTATGAACTATAAGAAATTGAAAAGCAATATATTGAAGACTATGAACTATAAGAAATTGAAAGGCAAGATATTGAAGACTATGAACTATAAGAAATTGAAAAGCAAGATATTGAAGACTATGAACTATAAGAAATTGAAAGGCAAGATATTGAAGACTATAAACTATAAGAAATTGAAAGGCAAGATATTGAAGACTATGAACTATAAGAAATTGAAAGGCAAGAGAAGGAAGACTATGAACTATAAGAAATTGAAAAGCAAGATATTGAAGACTATGAACTTTAAGAAATTGAAAGGCAAGATATTGAAGACTATGAACTATAAGAAATTGAAAGGCAAGATATTGAAGACTATGAACTATAAGAAATTGAAAGGCAAGAGAAGGAAGACTATGAACTATAAGAAATTGAAAAGCAAGATATTGAAGACTATGAACTATAAGAAATTGAAAGGCAAGAGAAGGAAGACTATGAACTATAAGAAATTGAAAGGCAAGAGAAGGAAGACTATGAACTATAAGAAATTGAAAGGCAAGAGAAGGAAGACTATGAACTATAAGAAATTGAAAAGCAAGATATTGAAGACTATGAACTATAAGAAATTGAAAAGCAAGATATTGAAGACTATGAACTATAAGAAATTGAAAGGCAAGATATTGAATACTATGAACTATAAGAAATTGAAAGGCAAGAGAAGGAAGACTATGAACTATAAGAAATTGAAAGGCAAGATATTGAAGACTATGAACTATAAGAAATTGAAAGGCAAGAGAAGGAAGACTATGAACTATAAGAAATTGAAAAGCAAGATATTGAAGACTATGAACTATAAGAAATTGAAAAGCAAGATATTGAAGACTATGAACTATAAGAAATTGAAAGGCAAGATATTGAAGACTATGAACTATAAGAAATTGAAAGGCAAGAGAAGGAAGACTATGAACTATAAGAAATTGAAAGGCAAGAGAAGGAAGACTATGAACTATAAGAAATTGAAAAGCAAGATATTTAAGACTATGAACTTTAAGAAATTCAATGGAGCCCAATCAGCACCTTTTGAGGTTTGCAGTGGTGTCAAGCAGGGATGTGTGCTCGCACCTACTCTGTTTGGCATATTCTTCTCCTGTCTACTGCATTATGCATACAACGACATAAACGAAGGTGTGTTTCTCCATACAAGATCCTCTGGAAAACTATTTAATGTTTCAAGGCTGCGGGCAAAAACCAAGGTTAGGAAGCTACTCGTCAGGGAACTCCTGTATGCTGATGATGCAGCTATTGTGGCTGATTCTGATATTCAGCTACAGTGCCTGGTTGACAAATTATCTGCTGTTTGCCAGAAGTTCGGCTTAAACATCAGTCAAAGCAAGACTAAGATACTTGTCCAAAACACAAACACTGCACCTCAAGTAAGCATTAATGGCCAACCACTAGAAATTGTTGATCACTTTTGTTACCTTGGCTCCATCATATCCAACAACACTCTACTGGATAAAGACATAAACAACAGGATAGCCAAGGCAATGGCCACCATGTCACGGCTGCAGAAAAGAGTCTGGGACAACATATTGCTGACTAACAGTACTAAAGCCCTAGTCTACCGGACCTGTGTGTTGAGCACCTTGCTGTACGGAAGTGAAACATGGTCAACCTACTCATGGCAGGAAAAAAAGCTGAATGTTTTCCACCTCCGATGCCTAAGGCGGATCTTTAAAATAAGGTGGCAAGATAAGATAATCAATGAGGAAGTGCTACAAAGAGCAGGGTGCCAGGACATCCGCTCTGTTATCAGCAGCAGACGCCTTGGCTGGCTTGGCCACGTTCGTAGAATGCCAGAAGGTCGACTTCCACAGGACATCCTGTATGGCGATCTGATAGAAGGCAGGAGAGCCGCTGGTCGCCCACTTTTACGTTATACGGATGTATGCAAACGCGACATGAAGCTCTTCAAAATCGACACTGGCAACTGGGAAGAGGTGGCACTGGACAGATCCTCATGGAGAGAGAGCATAAAGGAAGGGTCAAAGATTGCAGATGCCATACACAACAGAAGCAGAAAGAAGGGTGAAAATGCAACGGCGTCTGGTGATTATATATGCCCAACCTGCGATCGCAGCTGTGTATCAAGGATTGGCCTCTTTAGTCACACAAGAAGTTGCAAAGGGAAAAGATCGTCTCTCGAGACGTAAAATGCCACAGAACTATAAGAAATTGAAAGGCAAGATATTGAAGACTATGAACTATAAGAAATTGAAAGGCAAGATATTGAAGACTATGAACTATAAGAAATTGAAAAGCAAGATATTGAAGACTATGAACTATAAGAAATTGAAAGGCAAGAGAAGGAAGACTATGAACTATAAGAAATTGAAAGGCAAGATATTGAAGACTATGAACTATAAGAAATTGAAAAGCAAGATATTGAAGACTATGAACTATAAGAAATTGAAAGGCAAGAGAAGGAAGACTATGAACTATAAGAAATTGAAAGGCAAGATATTGAAGACTATGAACTATAAGAAATTGAAAGGCAAGATATTGAAGACTATGAACTATAAGAAATTGAAAGGCAAGAGAAGGAAGACTATGAACTATAAGAAATTGAAAGGCAAGAGAAGGAAGACTATGAACTATAAGAAATTGAAAGGCAAGAGAAGGAAGACTATGAACTATAAGAAATTGAAAGGCAAGATATTGAAGACTATGAACTATAAGAAATTGAAAGGCAAGATATTGAAGACTATGAACTATAAGAAATTGAAAAGCAAGAGAAGGAAGACTATGAACTATAAGAAATTGAAAAGCAAGAGAAGGAAGACTATGAACTATAAGAAATTGAAAGGCAAATAAAGGAAGACTATGAACTATAAGAAATTGAAAGGCAAGAGAAGGAAGACCATGAACTATAAGAAATTGAAAGGCAAGAGAAGGAAGACTATGAACTATAAGAAATTGAAAGGCAAGATATTGAAGACTTTGAACTATAAGAAATTGAAAAGCAAGATATTGAAGACTATGAACTTTAAGAAATTGAAAAGCAAAATATTGAAGACTATGAACTATAAGAAATTGAAAGGCAAGAGAAGGAAGACTATGAACTATAAGAAATTGAAAGGCAAGATATTGAAGACTATGAACTATAAGAAATTGAAAGGCAAGATATTGAAGACTATGAACTATAAGAAATTGAAAAGCAAGATATTGAAGACTATGAACTATAAGAAATTGAAAGGCAAGAGAAGGAAGACTATGAACTATAAGAAATTGAAAAGCAAGATATTGAAGACTATGAACTATAAGAAATTGAAAGGCAAGATATTGAAGACTATGAACTATAAGAAATTGAAAAGCAAGATATTGAAGACTATGAACTATAAGAAATTGAAAGGCAAGAGAAGGAAGACTATGAACTATAAGAAATTGAAAAGCAAGAGATTGAAGACTATGAACTATAAGAAATTGAAAGGCAAGATATTGAAGACTATGAACTATAAGAAATTGAAAGGCAAGAGAAGGAAGACTATGAACTATAAGAAATTGAAAGGCAAGATATTGAAGACTATGAACTATAAGAAATTGAAAGGCAAGATATTGAAGACTATGAACTATAAGAAATTGAAAGGCAAGATATTGAAGACTATGAACTATAAGAAATTGAAAGGCAAGATATTGAAGACTATGAACTATAAGAAATTGAAAGGCAAGATATTGAAGACTATGAACTATAAGAAATTGAAAAGCAAGATATTGAAGACTATGAACTATAAGAAATTGAAAGGCAAGAGAAGGAAGACTATGAACTATAAGAAATTGAAAAGCAAGATATTGAAGACTATGAACTATAAGAAATTGAAAAGCAAGATATTGAAGACTATGAACTATAAGAAATTGAAAGGCAAGATATTGAAGACTATGAACTATAAGAAATTGAAAGGCAAGATATTGAAGACTATGAACTATAAGAAATTGAAAGGCAAGATATTGAAGACTATGAACTATAAGAAATTGAAAGGCAAGATATTGAAGACTATGAACTATAAGAAATTGAAAGGCAAGATATTGAAGACTATGAACTATAAGAAATTGAAAAGCAAGATATTGAAGACTATGAACTATAAGAAATTGAAAGGCAAGAGAAGGAAGACTATGAACTATAAGAAATTGAAAAGCAAGATATTGAAGACTATGAACTATAAGAAATTGAAAAGCAAGATATTGAAGACTATGAACTATAAGAAATTGAAATGCAAGATATTGAAGACTATGAACTATAAGAAATTGAAAGGCAAGATATTGAAGACTATGAACTATAAGAAATTGAAAGGCAAGAGAAGGAAGACTATGAACTATAAGAAATTGAAAGGCAAGAGAAGGAAGACTATGAACTATAAGAAATTGAAAAGCAAGATATTGAAGACTATGAACTATAAGAAATTGAAAGGCAAGAGAAGGAAGACTATGAACTATAAGAAATTGAAAGGCAAGATATTGAAGACTATGAACTATAAGAAATTGAAAGGCAAGATATTGAAGACTATGAACTATAAGAAATTGAAAGGCAAGAGAAGGAAGACTATGAACTATAAGAAATTGAAAAGCAAGATATTGAAGACTATGAACTATAAGAAATTGAAAGGCAAGAGAAGGAAGACTATGAAATATAAGAAATTGAAAGGCAAGATATTGAAGACTATGAACTATAAGAAATTGAAAGGCAAGACATTGAAGACTATGAACTATAAGAAATTGAAAGGCAAGAGAAGGAAGACTATGAACTATAAGAAATTGAAAGGCAAGAGAAGGAAGACTATGAACTATAAGAAATTGAAAAGCAAGATATTGAAGACTATGAACTATAAGAAATTGAAAGGCAAGAGAAGGAAGACTATGAACTATAAGAAATTGAAAGGCAAGAGAAGGAAGACTATGAACTATAAGAAATTGAAAGGCAAGATATTGAAGACTATGAACTATAAGAAATTGAAAGGCAAGATATTGAAGACTATGAACTATAAGAAATTGAAAGGCAAGAGAAGGAAGACTATGAACTATAAGAAATTGAAAAGCAAGATATTGAAGACTATGAACTATAAGAAATTGAAAAGCAAGATATTGAAGACTATGAACTATAAGAAATTGAAAGGCAAGATATTGAAGACTATGAACTATAAGAAATTGAAAAGCAAGATATTGAAGACTATGAACTATAAGAAATTGAAAGGCAAGATATTGAAGACTATGAACTATAAGAAATTGAAAGGCAAGATATTGAAGACTATGAACTATAAGAAATTGAAAGGCAAGAGAAGGAAGACTATGAACTATAAGAAATTGAAAAGCAAGATATTGAAGACTATGAACTTTAAGAAATTGAAAGGCAAGAGAAGGAAGACTATGAACTATAAGAAATTGAAAGGCAAGAGAAGGAAGACTATGAACTATAAGAAATTGAAAGGCAAGAGAAGGAAGACTATGAACTATAAGAAATTGAAAAGCAAGATATTGAAGACTATGAACTATAAGAAATTGAAAGGCAAGATATTGAAGACTATGAACTATAAGAAATTGAAAGGCAAGATATTGAAGACTATGAACTATAAGAAATTGAAAAGCAAGATATTGAAGACTATGAACTATAAGAAATTGAAAAGCAAGACATTGAAGACTATGAACTATAAGAAATTGAAAAGCAAGAGAAGGAAGACTATGAACTATAAGAAATTGAAAGGCAAGATATTGAAGACTATGAACTATAAGAAATTGAAAAGCAAGATATTGAAGACTATGAACTATAAGAAATTGAAAGGCAAGAGAAGGAAGACTATGAACTATAAGAAATTGAAAGGCAAGAGAAGGAAGACTATGAACTATAAGAAATTGAAAGGCAAGATGTTGAAGACTATGAACTATAAGAAATTGAAAGGCAAGAGAAGGAAGACTATGAACTATAAGAAATTGAAAGGCAAGAGAAGGAAGACTATGAACTATAAGAAATTGAAAGGCAAGAGAAGGAAGACTATGAACTATAAGAAATTGAAAGGCAAGATATTGAAGACTATGAACTATAAGAAATTGAAAGGCAAGATATTGAAGACTATGAACTATAAGAAATTGAAAGGCAAGAGAAGGAAGACTATGAACTATAAGAAATTGAAAAGCAAGAGAAGGAAGACTATGAACTATAAGAAATTGAAAGGCAAATAAAGGAAGACTATGAACTATAAGAAATTGAAAGGCAAGAGAAGGAAGACCATGAACTATAAGAAATTGAAAGGCAAGAGAAGGAAGACTATGAACTATAAGAAATTGAAAGGCAAGATATTGAAGACTTTGAACTATAAGAAATTGAAAAGCAAGATATTGAAGACTATGAACTTTAAGAAATTGAAAAGCAAAATATTGAAGACTATGAACTATAAGAAATTGAAAGGCAAGAGAAGGAAGACTATGAACTATAAGAAATTGAAAGGCAAGATATTGAAGACTATGAACTATAAGAAATTGAAAGGCAAGATATTGAAGACTATGAACTATAAGAAATTGAAAAGCAAGATATTGAAGACTATGAACTATAAGAAATTGAAAGGCAAGAGAAGGAAGACTATGAACTATAAGAAATTGAAAAGCAAGATATTGAAGACTATGAACTATAAGAAATTGAAAGGCAAGATATTGAAGACTATGAACTATAAGAAATTGAAAAGCAAGATATTGAAGACTATGAACTATAAGAAATTGAAAGGCAAGAGAAGGAAGACTATGAACTATAAGAAATTGAAAAGCAAGAAATTGAAGACTATGAACTATAAGAAATTGAAAGGCAAGATATTGAAGACTATGAACTATAAGAAATTGAAAGGCAAGAGAAGGAAGACTATGAACTATAAGAAATTGAAAGGCAAGATATTGAAGACTATGAACTATAAGAAATTGAAAGGCAAGATATTGAAGACTATGAACTATAAGAAATTGAAAGGCAAGATATTGAAGACTATGAACTATAAGAAATTGAAAGGCAAGATATTGAAGACTATGAACTATAAGAAATTGAAAGGCAAGATATTGAAGACTATGAACTATAAGAAATTGAAAAGCAAGATATTGAAGACTATGAACTATAAGAAATTGAAAGGCAAGAGAAGGAAGACTATGAACTATAAGAAATTGAAAAGCAAGATATTGAAGACTATGAACTATAAGAAATTGAAAAGCAAGATATTGAAGACTATGAACTATAAGAAATTGAAATGCAAGATATTGAAGACTATGAACTATAAGAAATTGAAAGGCAAGATATTGAAGACTATGAACTATAAGAAATTGAAAGGCAAGAGAAGGAAGACTATGAACTATAAGAAATTGAAAGGCAAGAGAAGGAAGACTATGAACTATAAGAAATTGAAAAGCAAGATATTGAAGACTATGAACTATAAGAAATTGAAAGGCAAGATATTGAATACTATGAACTATAAGAAATTGAAAAGCAAGATATTGAAGACTATTAACTATAAGAAATTGAAAAGCAAGATATTGAAGACTATGAACTATAAGAAATTGAAAGGCAAGAGAAGAAAGACTATGAACTATAAGAAATTGAAAGGCAAGATATTGAAGACTATGAACTATAAGAAATTGAAAGGCAAGAGAAGGAAGACTATGAACTATAAGAAATTGAAAGGCAAGAGAAGGAAGACTATGAACTATAAGAAATTGAAAGGCAAGAGAAGGAAGACTATGAACTCTAAGAAATTGAAAAGCAAGATATTGAAGACTATGAACTATAAGAAATTGAAAAGCAAGATATTGAAGACTATGAACTATAAGAAATTGAAAGGCAAGACATTGAAGACTATGAACTATAAGAAATTGAAAGGCAAGAGAAGGAAGACTATGAACTATAAGAAATTGAAAGGCAAGAGAAGGAAGACTATGAACTATAAGAAATTGAAAAGCAAGATATTGAAGACTATAAACTATAAGAAATTGAAAGGCAAGAGAAGGAAGACTATGAACTATAAGAAATTGAAAGGCAAGAGAAGGAAGACTATGAACTATAAGAAATTGAAAGGCAAGATATTGAAGACTATGAACTATAAGAAATTGAAAGCAAGATATTGAAGACTATGAACTATAAAAAATTGAAAGGCAAGAGAAGGAAGACTATGAACTATAAGAAATTGAAAAGCAAGATATTGAAGACTATGAACTATAAGAAATTGAAAAGCAAGAGAAGGAAGACTATGAACTATAAGAAATTGAAAGGCAAGATATTGAAGACTATGAACTATAAGAAATTGAAAAGCAAGATATTGAAGACTATGAACTATAAGAAATTGAAAAGCAAGAAATTGAAGACTATGAACTATAAGAAATTGAAAAGCAAGAGAAGGAAGACTATGAACTATAAGAAATTGAAAGGCAAGATATTGAAGACTATGAACTATAAGAAATTGAAAGGCAAGAAAAGGAAGACTATGAACTATAAGAAATTGAAAAGCAAGATATTGAAGACTATGAACTATAAGAAATTGAAAGGCAAGAGAAGAAAGACTATGAACTATAAGAAATTGAAAGGCAAGATATTGAAGACTATGAACTATAAGAAATTGAAAGGCAAGAGAAGGAAGACTATGAACTATAAGAAATTGAAAGGCAAGAGAAGGAAGACTATGAACTATAAGAAATTGAAAGGCAAGAGAAGGAAGACTATGAAGTCTAAGAAATTGAAAAGCAAGATATTGAAGACTATGAACTATAAGAAATTGAAAAGCAAGATATTGAAGACTATGAACTATAAGAAATTGAAAGGCAAGACATTGAAGACTATGAACTATAAGAAATTGAAAGGCAAGAGAAGGAAGACTATGAACTATAAGAAATTGAAAGGCAAGAGAAGGAAGACTATGAACTATAAGAAATTGAAAAGCAAGATATTGAAGACTATGAACTATAAGAAATTGAAAGGCAAGAGAAGGAAGACTATGAACTATAAGAAATTGAAAGGCAAGAGAAGGAAGACTATGAACTATAAGAAATTGAAAGGCAAGATATTGAAGACTATGAACTATAAGAAATTGAAAGGCAAGATATTGAAGACTATGAACTATAAAAAATTGAAAGGCAAGAGAAGGAAGACTATGAACTATAAGAAATTGAAAAGCAAGATATTGAAGACTATGAACTATAAGAAATTGAAAAGCAAGAGAAGGAAGACTATGTACTATAAGAAATTGAAAGGCAAGATATTGAAGACTATGAACTATAAGAAATTGAAAAGCAAGATATTGAAGACTATGAACTATAAGAAATTGAAAAGCAAGAAATTGAAGACTATGAACTATAAGAAATTGAAAAGCAAGAGAAGGAAGACTATGAACTATAAGAAATTGAAAGGCAAGATATTGAAGACTATGAACTATAAGAAATTGAAAGGCAAGAAAAGGAAGACTATGAACTATAAGAAATTGAAAAGCAAGATATTGAAGACTATGAACTATAAGAAATTGAAAGGCAAGAGAAGGAAGACTATGAACTATAAGAAATTGAAAGGCAAGAGAAGGAAGACTATGAACTATAAGAAATTGAAAGGCAAGAGAAGGAAGACTATGAACTATAAGAAATTGAAAGGCAAGATATTGAATACTATGAACTATAAGAAATTGAAAGGCAAGAGAAGGATGACTATGAACTATAAGAAATTGAAAAGCAAGATATTGTAGACTATGAACTATAAGAAATTGAAAAGCAAGATATTGAAGACTATGAACTATAAGAAATTGAAAGGCAAGATATTGAAGACTATTAACTATAAGAAATTGAAAGGCAAGAGAAGGAAGACTATGAACTATAAGAAATTGAAAGGCAAGAGAAGGAAGACTATGAACTATAAGAAATTGAAAAGCAAGATATTTAAGACTATGAACTTTAAGAAATTGAAAGGCAAGATATTGAAGACTATGAACTATAAGAAATTGAAAGGCAAGATATTGAAGACTATGAACTATAAGAAATTGAAAAGCAAGATATTGAAGACTATGAACTATAAGAAATTGAAAAGCAAGATATTGAAGACTATGAACTATAAGAAATTGAAAAGCAAGAGAAGGAAGACTATGAACTATGAGAAATTGAAAGGCAAGATATTGAAGACTATGAACTATAAGAAATTGAAAAGCAAGATATTGAAGACTATGAACTATAAGAAATTTAAAGGCAAGAGAAGGAAGACTATGAACTATAAGAAATTGAAAGGCAAGAGAAGGAAGACTATGAACTATAAGAAATTGAAAGGCAAGATGTTGAAGACTATGAACTATAAGAAATTGAAAGGCAAGAGAAGGAAGACTATGAACTATAAGAAATTGAAAGGCAAGAGAAGGAAGACTATGAACTATAAGAAATTGAAAAGCAAGATATTGAAGACTATGAACTATAAGAAATTGAAAGGCAAGATATTGAAGACTATGAACTATAAGAAGTTGAAAGGCAAGAGAAGGAAGACTATGAACTATAAGAAATTGAAAGGCAAGATATTGAAGACTATGAACTATAAGAAATTGAAAGGCAAGAGAAGGAAGACTATGAACTATACGAAATTGAAAGGCAAGATATTGAAGACTATGAACTATAAGAAATTGAAAAGCAAGAGAAGGAAGACTATGAACTATAAGAAATTGAAAGGCAAGAGAAGGAAGACTATGAACTATAAGAAATTGAAAGGCAAGATATTGAAGACTATGAACTATAAGAAATTGAAAGGCAAGATATTGAAGACTATGAACTATAAGAAATTGAAAGGCAAGAGAAGGAAGACTATGAACTATAAGAAATGGAAAGGCAAGATATTGAAGACTATGAACTATAAGAAATTGAAAGGCAAGAGAAGGAAGACTATGAACTATAAAAAATCGAAAGGCAAGAGAAGGAAGACTATGAACTATAAGAAATTTAAAGGCAAGAGAAGGAAGACTATGAACTATAAGAAATTGAAAGGCAAGAGAAGGAAGTCTATGAACTATAAGAAATTGAAAAGCAAGAGAAGGAAGACTATGAACTATAAGAAATTGAAAGGCAAGATATTGAAGACTATGAACTATAAGAAATTGAAAGGCAAGAGAAGGAAGACTATGAACTATAAGAAATTGAAAGGCAAGATATTGAAGACTATGAACTATAAGAAATTGAAAGGCAAGATATTGAAGACTATGAACTATAAGAAATTGAAAAGCAAGAGAAGGAAGACTATGAACTATAAGAAATTGAAAAGCAAGAGAAGGAAGACTATGAACTATAAGAAATTGAAAGGCAAGAGAAGGAAGACTATGAACTATAAGAAATTGAAAGGCAAGAGAAGGAAGACTATGAACTATAAGAAATTGAAAGGCAAGAGAAGGAAGACTATGAACTATAAGAAATTGAAAGGAAAGAGAAGGAAGACTATGAACTATAAGAAATTGAAAGGCAAGAGAAGGAAGACTATGAACTATAAGAAATTGAAAGGCAAGAGAAGGAAGACTATGAACTATAAGAAATTGAAAGGCAAGAGAAGGAAGACTATGAACTATAAGTAATTGAAAAGCAAGATATTGAAGACTATGAACTATAAGAAATTGAAAGGCAAGATATTGAAGACTATGAACTATAAGTAATTGAAAAGCAAGATATTGAAGACTATGAACTATAAGAAATTGAAAGGCAAGAGAAGGAAGACTATGAACTATAAGAAATTGAAAGGCAAGAGAAGGAAGACTATGAACTATAAGAAATTGAAAGGCAAGAGAAGGAAGACCATGAACCACCAGATATTGACTATACGGAAGAATATATCACCGGTTGTGATGACATAGACGCCAATGACCTGTTCGAATCTTTCCCACAGATTGTTGACATTCATTGGTGACATTTACTATCTAGGCTCAAAGCTTTGACCCGATAGCCTTACTGTGCTTGGTATTGTCTCGTCCATGCATTCATTGCTTACATATCAGGGACTTCCTATCACTCCTTCATATCAGTACTTCCTATGTTCCAATCAGTTTTACATATCAGTACTTCCTATTAGCACTAGAACTTCCCAACACCACTTTCTAGTTGGCTTACACGAACAAATCAAATAGTGTACAGTTCTGCAAGACATAACTTTTGACTTTAAACTACTTCAAAAATTGATGACTTTGATTACATATGAAGTTTTGTCATTTTAAGATAAATTCTAAATTCTATTTCTAGAGACGAAGGCTTCTAGATAACTTCATTAATCGCCAAAGTATGTTATGTCATCGGGTCGCCTTATAATTGTAGGTAGTGTGGATCGCCTATTAGCTTTAGGCAGCTGATGACAACCTATTGACTTCTAGCAGTCTGGGTCGAATATTACTTTCAAGCAATCATGGTTGAATATTAGCTTCAGGTCGAGTCCTAGATCCCAAGTTTTACCAAGTAACCATTTGAAACGTTATTGACTGTAATCAAAACTTGTAGATTTATTAATATGAGTCTAGATCTATTACAAATGTAATTAGATGACTGATCCAAACTTATTGGTACAACTACGCTTAGTATAAGCTTTGTTAAAAAAAAAGTATTTTTTATAGTTTTCTTGTTACCCATTGTTTTTGTTTAGCGCAATTTCATGCTTTTAGCTTTCTCACTGCGCTATGATTCTATCACTGTTTGGACCAGTTTGAGAAAGGAGAGGGGGGGGGGAGAGAAAGAAGGGGGCATCTGTATAAATGTTACCGTGATCGCTTTTTAAATACATTTTATAAAAAAAAGTTGAACGACCTGAATTTGAACTCGAGTGTTCAAGCCTCCTCAAGCCAACACACTAACCACTGGCCAGCGAAGTGCTTATAAAAATATAAGGATTTATAGTTATCTATTTTTAGTTTCAAACTTTATTTCTCTCTACAAAGTATAAAGAGGACTAACTCATACTACCACATCAGTCAAGTAAAATCTTTCCCTTGTTAGATACCAAACAAAATAACTAATTATGAATGGTAAACTAACTAATTGGTAGAATGTTTTTCTTGCTTCTTTTTTTTTTCAGGTAAAAGAAATAATTATGCAAAATTTCAGCATGAAAAACCTAAATAGACCCCCGGCGGACAACGGTGGTCTGCACTAGGTGTGCCAAAATAAAAAAGTCGCAACTGAGTTTTAATGGTCATGTGAAATACTGCACTCATCTTTGGACTTCGGAATCGAAGACATTACCATTTCTATACATATATATTTTTTTTCTATTGACTCTTGAGTGGGATTAAGTTAATTGAAAGAAGTAGAACCACGGTAGAACTACTTCACAGGCGTACATTTCACTTTGAGAGTTCTACAGCAGCTCATACATATCTTCTTCTGTAAATGAGTGAATCTCCTTCCTCTTTAGTGTAGTGTAGATGTATACAATCGTTTTAAGCTGAGCTTAGCTTTATACCCCATATTACCCATTTAGTTTGATCTATTTCACCCATTCATTTTAATCTATTTCACCAATTCAGTTTAATCTATTTCACCAATTCATTTTAATCTATTTCACCAATTCAGTTAAATCTATTTCTCCAATTCAGTTAAATCTATTTCACCAATTCAGTTAAATCTATTTCTCCAATTCAGTTAAATCTATTTCTCCAATTCAGTTAAATCTATTTCTCCAATTCAGTTTAATCTATTTCTCCAATTCAGTTTAATCTAATTCACCAATTCAGTTTAATCTATTTCACCAATTCAGTTAAATCTATTTCTCCAATTCAGTTAAATCTATTTCTCCAATTCAGTTAAATCTATTTCTCCAATTCAGTTTAATCTAATTCACCAATTCAGTTTAATCTATTTCTCCAATTCAGTTAAATCTATTTCTCCAATTCAGTTAAATCTATTTCTCCAATTCAGTTTAATCTATTTCTCCAATTCAGTTTAATCTAATTCACCAATTCAGTTTAATCTATTTCACCAATTCAATTAAATCTATTTCTCCAATTCAGTTAAATCTATTTCTCCAATTCAGTTTAATCTATTTCTCCAATTCAGTTTAATCTAATTCACCAATTCAGTTTAATCTATTTCACCAATTCAGTTAAATCTATTTCTCCAATTCAGTTAAATCTATTTCTCCAATTCAGTTAAATCTATTTCTCCAATTCAGTTTAATCTAATTCACCAATTCAGTTTAATGTAGATCGGTAAAAAAAAAAAACTAGGTTCAAGGTTAAACTTACAGATGCACTAGATTTAGATACAAGTTTATTTAAGGTATCGCATTACTCTGTTCTACAAGATTATTTACTAAAAGATTAATAATCAAATAACAATCTATGTAGTGAATCTTGGGAATGGAGGAGGGTGTGATTTTAAATAAGATATCAATGGAAAATATCAGGAAGTTCTGGAGACCATAAGTTTTTTTTTGGGGAGGGGGAACAAAGATACCAGTTTGTTTTACTTGCCAGCGGTTGAAAATACAATGTTGAGTGCTAGAGAGATAAATCGATTCGTGTAAGTTATGGGCTCGAATCCTGCTAGATATACTTTTGTTCATTTCCTTTCTATAATTTCATGCATGGTTCTCTCCCCTTAAGATCTTGGGTGCTAGATATGTTGTGGACAGATAGATCTATAGTGATGGCTTGGGTGCTAGATATGTTGACAGATAGATCTATAGTGATGGCTTGGGTGCTAGATATGTTGACAGATAGATCTATAGTGATGGCTTGGGTGCTAGATATGTTGACAGATAGATCTATAGTGATGGCTTGGGTGCTAGATATGTTGACAGATAGATCTATAGTGATGGCTTGGGTGCTAGATATGTTGGACAGATAGATCTAGTGATGGCTTGGGTGCTAGATATGTTGACAGATAGATCTATAGTGATGGCTTGGGTGCTAGATATGTTGGACAGATAGATCTAGTGATGGCTTGGGTGCTAGATATGTTGACAGATAGATCTATAGTGATGGCTTAAGTGCTAGATATGTTGGACAGATCTAGTGATGGCTTGGGTGCTAGATATGTTGGACAGATCTAGTGATGGCTTGGGTGCTAGATATGTTGGACAGATCTAGTGATGGCTTGGGTGCTAGATATGAGATAGATCTAGTGATGGCTTGGGTGCTAGATATGAGATAGATCTAGTGATGGCTTGGGTGCTAGATATGAGATAGATCTAGTGATGGCTTGGGTGCTAGATATGAGATAGATCTAGTGATGGCTTGGGTGCTAGATATGTTGTGGACAGATAGATCTAGTGATGGCTTGGGTGCTAGATATGAGATAGATCTAGTGATGGCTTGGGTGCTAGATATGAGATAGATCTAGTGATGGCTTGGGTCCTAGATATGAGATAGATCTAGTGATGGCTTGTTGCTAGATATGAGATAGATCTAGTGATGGCTTGGGTGCTAGATATGAGATAGATCTAGTGATGGCTTGGGTGCTAGATATGAGATAGATCTAGTGATGGCTTGGGTCCTAGATATGAGATAGATCTAGTGATGGCTTGGGTGCTAGATATGAGATAGATCTAGTGATGGCTTGGGTGCTAGATATGAGATAGATCTAATGATGGCTTGGGTGCTAGATATGAGATAGATCTAGTGATGGCTTGGGTGCTAGATATGTTGTGGACAGATAGATCTAGTGATGGCTTGGGTGCTAGATATGAGATAGATCTAGTGATGGCTTGGGTGCTAGATATGTTGTGGATAGATCTAGTGATGGTGAACACTTGGCCACAGAAACAGATGTGACCTTTACACCATCTGCCATATACTCTATTGCAAGGTCTGAAAGGGGAACTTTAATATATGTTGACACTCTCTTTTTTGTTTCGTTGTTGTTGTTTTCAATAATGCTTCTATTAGTTCTCACTAGTTCCTAGGTCCACCTGAAGGATTTGTTGCCTTTAAAATTCATGCAACAAAGTTATTTTTTGAAACTTTAACTTAGCAAAAAAGACTTGAGATCCTGTGGTAAAAAAGGGAGCTTACATATTTTAGTAAAATAAGAGCTGCGATATATTGGTAAAATAAGTACTGAAATAGTGTTGTAAAATAAGTACTGAAATAGTGTTGTAAAATAAGTACTGAAATAGTGTTGTAAAATAAGTACTGAAATAGTGTTGTAAAATAAGTACTGAAATAGTGTTGTAAAATAAGTACTGAAATAGTGTTGTAAAATAAGTACTGAAATAGTGTTGTAAAATAAGTACTGAAATAGTGTTGTAAAATAAGTACTGAAATAGTGTTGTAAAATAAGTACTGAAATAGTGTTGTAAAATAAGAACTGAAATAGTGTTGTAAAATAAGAACTGAAATAGTGTGGTGCATTTAAAAGCTAAAATAGTGTGGCAAAATAAGAGCTGAAACAGTGTGATGAAATTAGAGCTGTAGTAGTGTGTTAAATAAGTGGCTTAGATAATGTAATAACAAAGAGCTGAAACAGTGTGATAAAAATAGTGTGGTAAAAATAAGAGGTGAAGCTGTGTGTTAAAATAAAAGCTTAGTGTGGTAAAATAAGAGCTAAAATGGAGTGGTAGAATAAGACCTCAGGTGGTGTAATAACGAAGAGCTGTGATCGCCTGATACATTATTAGAACCGCCAATTTCTCACACTGGGATGGCCTTGAAGTGACAAATATCATATATCTTCTATCGTTCAGATCGCGACTGTTCTACAATCGGGGCCAAACTAGTAGGTTGAGTGCGAGCTAATGTCAGTAACCTTATACCCACTCTACCAACAGAAATGAGAAATGAATTAGGTAACACGTTGATGGCGCTGTTGAATTACTGTTTGACTTGACCTATTTAGACTCAGTTAAATCTTTTACAAATATTAATGACTACAAATAAAATTGACAAAAAGACCCAGACCTTTAGGTTATTAAGAACATGAAGAGTTTATGGCTTTCATTATCAAATCAAAAATGTTTACTTTCTAACGTGAATTTATCAATAGATTAGAAATAGGCCTCTACATTTCAAGGGACAAAAAAAAAACAACTTAGTCTCCTTTTTTAACAAATTCTTACTTCCGTCACCGATCTAATTTCTCATATTTCTCTTAGCTTGTAAATGACAGACATTGGAGCTCTTCATACATGGAGGTCAATTCATAAAGAGCAATGGTGCATTCAGTATACAAATTAAGGAAGTGTTGAAAGGCTATTTTTTAAAAATGTTTAATAATAATTTTGTGCCCTTTTGAGCTCTGCAGAATCAACTTTTGTGTTTTGTCTTTTCTTTTGAGTTTTGTTGAAAACATTGAAGTTCATTTGAGCGTCCTTGACATTGTTTAGTTTCTCGTGAACATCTCCACTACCTAAGAAATAGAAATAGGATACTATTAGTATGCCCTCTCTCTCTCTCTCTCTCTCCCAAACACACTTTAACCCACATTCACTAAACTATCACACACACATTTTCTTATTCTAATTTTTTTTGTTGATATTTTAAATTTTCAAGAAACAAAATGGTCAATTTAAAAAAAAATAATTAAAAAAATGACATTATGGAGATTCCATACAATTTTTGGTTTCATGAATGGAAGAGGTGTCAACGTTCAGTTATTGAGACACACAAATTAAAAAAAAACAACAACTTTGAATCACATTTTCTTTTGCCATTTAAGTGTTCTACACGTTTAAACTGTATATTGTACAGATAATTTCAGTTATATCAGTTGTATTTTCCTCCAGATATTAACTAGCAACACATCTAAATGTAACACATGATGAAATCAAACAGCAGTTTCTTTCATTGGCGGATCCAGAGGGGGGGGGCGGGCGAATTTGAGTATACAATTCACACAATTTGTATACGAATTTATTACTTATTTTAACAATATATACTAATTATTTAAATTTAAACCTATTTTTAGATTATTTTGCCCCCCCCTCTAGCATGTTGGTCGACATGGTGGGGTCGGGAGGGCGATGGCATCAATTCCGCCCCCCCCCCCTAAACTTTCGAGTGGGGGGGGGGCGGTTCAATTTATATGTAGAAATCACAGCTTGCTAACAGAATCAATTAAATATCTATATGATTCAAACTTATTATTGGTATTTTAACCGATCTTTATATTATGTCGTTCCCCTGTTGGCTGATGGGGTGGGGACCTCTACTGCCCTTCCCACCTAAAACCTTTGAGTGGGGGAGGCGGTCCTACTTTTCGGAGATTATCATAGTTTGTGAACAAAATTAGTTGAATTAATATATACATTTTATATCATGGCGCTCTCCTTCAGGTATTCTTGCCGATTCGGTGGGGTGGGGGGGGGGAGCGATTGCATGTACTGCCCTCCCCACTCTAGCCCTCTGAGTGTTGGGGGGGGGCGGTCCTATTTTTATGGAGAAATCATTGAATGTGAACAAAATTAATATAAACTAAGTGAACCCATTGTATATTATGTCGCACCACAATCTAATCTCAAATTTTATCATTAGTAAATATAAAATGAAAAAAGGTTGTACCAGGTGGGAGGGGCGATACGTGCAATCACCTTCCCCCCATGGGACAAACCAATACTTTTTCTTTTTGTATTATAGTTAAGAAATTACAAACTAAAATAATCTGTCACTAATATAATTTATACATGCTATAAAATAAAATTCTTATATCGAGTCGCCCCACCCCTATTCTTTAATGCCAAATGCAATCATTAGCAGAAATTATAAAAAGGAGCGATGATTAATCGTTTTCACTCTATCCCCCTCCCCTTTTCAGACAGAGTTTATGTAATTTCACATGAATTTATCTTAATTATTTTAAGAAACACTTTGCTTTGGAAAAGGTTTAATTGAAACGAAATTTTTCAGTATAAGAGTCACGATTGAGATGAGTCTAAACCCAAATAATTTTTTTCCTAGTCGCCTTTTTCCAACCTTTACTCAATCTGATATTTTTCTAGTTAAATAAGTTTTGGACTATAACTCAAAATGTATGCTTGTATTTTATTGAATATTATTTTCGGCGGCGATCCTCAAAGCCTTAATCTAAAGATGTGGGGTATCTTATCTTTTCAAGGAACAAATCGGTTTTATTTGCAATGTATTAAGGGCGTAAAAATTTATATTAGAATATTTTTCAACATTATTCAAAAGGTCCTTTATAATAGGATGAATAATGAGCTATAAATGTCAGGAGAGTTCGTTTCTGCAGTGAAGAATGCAAGAAAACGCTTTTGGCGTCGGGGCTTAGCCCCGAACTCTACATATAAATAAAGAGTTGTAGATGTCAGAAGCATGAGTTTCTGCAGTGAAAAATGCAAGAAAACGCTTTTTGCGTCGGGGCTTAGCCCCGAACCCCACTGATAAATAATGAGCTGTAGATGTAGGGAGAATGTGTTTATGCAGAGAAGAATGCAAGAAAATGCTTTAGTCCGGTCCTATTGACCCATAACCTAAAAGTTGGGTCCACCTAACGTTTTTTTGCAGTTTCTATATCTTTAAAGCATGCTTATTAAGAATCCGATTGATGTCAAGCTGACACCATTGGGGAAATTTTTATTTTTAATGTTAAAGTTCACTTATAATATATGCACAATAGGGTGGGCTGATAAAACTGAAAGTTGGAATTTCAAAATCTAATAGCGGGGAAAAGTTGCCCCATGGCATGAAAAGAAACACAAAACTTGCACGTGAACATTGTCAAGCTATCAAGACCGCAACAAACACAGTATACACCCCACTGATAGACATGAAACCTTCAGACGCAACAACCATGATGACAGCTATGATGGAGGCTCAAAGAATTACGAAAGAATCTGGACAAACATTTACAGTTTTTACTGCAGACCAGCAGCTGTACCGAGTTATGATAAATATTTTATGGGTGCATCCTGAACTGTTCTCACAATTTGTGCCACGCCTAGGCGGCATGCACATGCTAATGAGTTTTGTTGGCTGCATTGGCATGTTAATGAGCAATAGCGGTCTGGAAGACATTATGAAAGCAGCATTTGGAGGCGTTAGTAGTATGCTTACAGGCAAGAATTTCCCTCAAAACACTAGGGCTCTGAGATTGGTCGTGGAAACAGTTTTGCACGATGTCGTACAGCAGTGCACATCTCATGATGATCTCATGATTGTTCTTGATGGTTTGGCATCCACCAGCAAAACAACGAAGCTGTGGGTGGATTGCCTAATTAAACCCGTACTGATTATGATGTTATTTGTGAGAGCAGAGAGAGAGGGTGATTGGTCTTTGCATCTATTATCTGTTGCAGCAATGATGCCATATTTTTTTTCAGCAGGCCATGTTAACTACGCCAGGTATGGCTTATATTATCTTCGCTCAATGGAACGTCTTCCTAGTGATGTCCTTCTGAGGTTCCTTGAGGGAGAACATGTAATGCGACACAAACCTGGATTATGGAATGGCCTATCGTCAGATATGTACATTGAGTCTACCTTTATGCGCTATGGTCATGGTCCAGGTGGTATAATAGGCATCACTCTCAATCCACAAGCGCTGAAGAGATGGGCACTTAGTTTACACATCTGTAGTGTTATAACCAAAGACCTGAGTGACATGAAAGATATGTACGCATACAGTGACGAAGTTACATGCCATAAAGAAGAAATGCCAGCAAGAATTGCACAGGATTTGAAAGACAGGCGAGCAATATATGAACGTCTTCAAACTTGTATTGATCCACTCAATTCTGGTGACCACCCCATCAGCTTAGTAAACATTGCCACTGGCCAATTCGCTCCCGAATCTGTAAATGTTCATGATGCCATTTCTTTTGGTACGAAGCAGTGGAATGACTATGAGTGTCATTTGCCAGATGGATTTCATAGCTCCATTAGCAAAGTTGTTACCATGGCTGACAGAAAGAAAGCTGAAGCAATGGGATCCGGTATAAGTTATGACACAGAACTCATTTATTCTAGAGTAATTGGATTAATGCCATCCCGTGATTTGCAAATTAGAGATATATTTAAGCACGAATTAGCCTCAGTACCACCATCAATGTTTGATGACAGCGGCAATATGCGAATCACAAAGTCAAAATCGGTGTTGAAACAAAAACTTCAAGTTGAGCATTCAGCTAGAAATTCTCCAGCACCACATGTTGTTGTTGTTGATGGTTGCGCACTTTTATGGATCATACACTGGCCGGTAAATGGTACCTTGCAAGACTTTGTTGATGGATTCATAATGTACATAATGAAAATATTGACTCAACATGATGTTTATGTTGTCTTTGACAGATACTTTCAGTACAGTATTAAAAGTGTAACAAGGAGTGGGCGTGCAGCAAAATCGGCAACCAGACAACACAAGCTGAATCCAACTATGCCCATACAGCCACAGAAAGTCATTCTCACAGTAACAGAAAACAAAGTTCAACTTAGTGACATAATTTGTGAGCAACTACTGAACAAAGTACAACATGTACATCCAACAGTTTCTTCATACAATAGCCGGTTAATTGTAACAGGGAAAGACTCCATCCCACAACAAATTTGCTCTGGCATTCGACAAGCTAGAGAAGATATGAAGACAAGCCACGAGGAAGCTGATGTAATCATTCCACAACAAGTTGTGTATGCATTCAATGAAGGAGCTATGTGCATTAAAGTTATATCAGATGACACAGATGTTTTTGCTTTGTTGACACACTACTATATTTCAGAGGATATGACATGCCAGCTGCTCATGGAAAGTACCACCACGATTCGAAAAGTGGTCGACATAGGAGAAACAGCAAGAAAGCATCATCAAATAATACCACACCTTTTAGCTGCGCATGCGCTATCAGGATGTGATACTGTAGCATACATGTTTGGTATCGGCAAAGCTACTGTTCTTAAGTTGCTATTTAAGGGACACACACTTCTCAAATTGGGAGATATAGAATCTGACTTGAACAGTGTGGTAAAAGAAGCTACAAGTTTCATGGCTGCTTGCTACGGGTGTCCGGATGCTGGAAACATGTCTGACACTCGGTATGCCCAATGGCTTTCCAGGACTGGTAAACGAAAAGCCACGATAGCACCTAAATTGAAATCATTGCCCCCGACATCAGAAGCGTTTGAGGAGAATGTTAAGCGTGCCCATATTCAAACATGCATTTGGAAAACTGCTTTACTACGAGATCCTCCAAATCTTGATCCCACCAAATTTGGCTGGCAAAAAGATGACGTAAATAAAACATTAATCCCTATAACACTTCCAGTGGGTGTTGATGTAGCGCCTCCAGAAATTCTTCAGATGATTCGTTGCGGGTGTGGATCGGATGAACCGTGTAGCAGCGGACGATGTGGGTGTTTCAGAGCACAGTTACCTTGCACAATCTTTTGCCAGTGCTATGAAACAGAAAATTGTCAAAATCCATTGACAAAAATTAATGTACTGGTAGATGAAGTGGACGTTGAAAGCGATTCAGGATCTGACGTTGAATCAGAAATTGATTAATCTGTCTGTTGATATTGAAACAGTTAAATTGAAACAGAAATTGTCTGTTGATAATTGCATAATTGTGCCAGATGATATAATTTTTACATTCCATGTGATTGTACAATGTGTATGTATTACAAACAAACTTTAACGCTTAAAAAAATTTTTTCCCCAAAGGTGTCAGCTTGACATCAATCGGATTCTTAATAAGCATGCTTTAAAGATATAGAAACTGCAAAAAAACGTTGGGTGGACCCTACTTTTGGGTCAAGGGGTAAAATGCATTAAGTGAGCCCCAGACTACTTCGCCCCGAACCCCACTGGGGAAATCTGACAGCGCTCCCCCAGACCCCCAAGCTTGCAAGAGCCTCAACATGACTTTTGTCTTTTGTTCGCTGAAGGTTGAGAAACACTGCTCTATTTTATTCATATGCTGTACGCACGTTAAATCATAGGGTTAGGGTTTACTCGGCGTTAGGGTTAGGGTTTGGAAAAAATGCCCCCCCCCCCTCCAAAGTTCTGGATCCGCTAGTGGTTTCTTTTGTTATTCAAATTTTTAACAAGTCGGCCAATGGAATTCAAAATACTTTGTTAAAAAAAACATTGAACACTCCCTATTTGGTTTCTTCAATTGCCACTCCCAAATAATCGCATCACTTAACAGCCATTGCTATCTTTTTAACTTTCTACTTAGGATTTTTCACCCACCCCTGATGTCCAGTAATTTTTTGTGTATGTGTTTAAGTTTATGAATGTGTGTTTATATTCAGTGCTTAGGGAGGGGGTGGGTTACTTATTGACTTAACTTACCACTCACTTGCATATGTCCATAATCAAAACATTATGACTATTATTGTAATGAATAAATTTTGTTTCCTGTGAAACGTCTATGTATGGTTGACCTTTAATTTCCTCTTGTGTTTAAGAATTTCTTCGAAGGACCTCAATTCAGACATAAGAACATGGATAAAAAAAGTATAAATAAAACTCTTTCTTAAACTCTTATAACTGTATTTATTACAATACCTCTATTCAACTCGTAAATTCGTGGAAACTGTGTGGGAAAAACCTGGACACGGATTTCGAAAATGGCTCGAACGATTTTCCTAGAAATTTGACAATTGATGTATATTTATTCATAAAATGAAAAAAAAAATTCGTTTAGTCAAGCAATACTTAGATCTAGATGTACTTATATCTCATTGGTATCTCCGGGGTTCTCCACGGTAAGTGCTAAGAATTTCTCATTCTGTTGCATTTATGCTTCGAAACCGGTAGAGCCAATCAAAACAGACAAAGCTCCAGGCACCCCCCAAAAAATGGTTGCGACAATATGATAGTATAATGTGTTTATTATTAATGATATACATCTGCATGTTTTACTATAGGGCCTCGCAATATATAACTCCCCCACACAAAATTTAGGTCTTGCGCCGTATCTGGATTTATACATTTGCGTAATCAGGATTTTTAAATGTACTATTCATGAGTTACTTAGAGAACAACAATCGCTCTCTAAGTAGCTGTATAAAGGAGGTATTGTCTTTGTCTTGTTTACGTTGATTTGCTTCTCTGTTGAAGTGCTAGCTGCCAGCTTACTTACTACCAACATCGACATAAAACCAAAACGATTTACCTGCGGCTACTATCCAGTGGCCTTGCTTGGTGAGAGGATCATAGTTGTGTCTCCAAAATCTCAAACTCAGTGTGATCAAATCCTAGTGAGTTAATAAGTGAGGCATTATAACAAATCGATATTATAATATAATCAAATCAAATCTATGACTAATTTAATGGCTTTGTTAAGTCACTAAAGCGAAGAGAAAATCTTTTTTTTTTAAAGTAATTTAAAAAAAAAGAATGCTACTTTATTTTAACACCCTTGATATTGTCCCGATCTGATATTGTCATTTCAAATAGTTTTAAAGTGCTTGGATAACCGTTTGCTTACTCACTGCTCAGCTGATGTAATCAAAGTTAATCAACTACTGTTGAGTTGGTCTACTACTATTTAGTTGGTCTACTACTGTTGAATTGATCTACTACTGTTGAGTTGATCTACTGCTGTTGAGTTGGTTTACTACTATTTAGTTGGTCTACTACTGTTGAGTTGATCTACTATTGGTGAGTTGATCAACTACTGTTTAGTTGGTCTACTACTGTTTAGTTTGTCTACTACTGTTGAGTTGATCAACTACTGTTCAGTTGATCTACTACTGTTGAGTTGATCAACTACTGTTCAGTTGATCAACTACTGTTCAATTGATCTACCACTGTTCAGTTGTTCTACTACTGTTGAGTTGATCATCAACTGTTTAGTTGATCTACCACCGTTCAGTTGGTCTACTACTGTTGAATTGATCTAGTATTGTTGAGTTGGTCTATTACTGTTGAGTTGATCTACTACTGTTGAGTTGATCTACTATTGTTGAGTTGATCTACTACTGTTGAGTTGATCTACTATTGTTGATTTGATCAACTACTGTTGAATTGGTTTACTACTGTTGAGTTGATCTACTATTGTTGAGTTGATCAACTACTGTTGAATTGGTTTACTACTGTTGAGTTGATCTACTATTGTTGAGTTGATCTACTATTGTTGAGTTGATCAAGTACTTTTGAGTTGGTTTACTACTGTTTAGTTGATCTACCACTGTTCAGTTGGCCTACTACTACTGTTTGTTCAGTTGGCCTACTACTACTGTTTGTTCAGTTGGCCTACCACTACTGTTTGTTCAGTCGACCTACTACTACTGTTTGTTCAGTTGGCCTACTGCTACTGTTTGTTCAGTTGACCTACTACTACTGTTTGTTCAGTTCGCCTACTACTACTGTTTGTTCAGTTGACCTACTACTACTATTTGTTCAAATTTGTCTCTTTTTGCTTTTCCTGTTTTTTTTTCTACTTCCAATTCCGAGTCAACTCACACACACACACACAAAGTATACGCTTAACTAGGTCACGATGAACCAGAGGTTCGAAATAAACCGCAATTTCCGGGTTTCTCCAGCAGAACTGACGTTATTGTGTTCCAGTTCATCTTTTTATTTCACACATTTCCTCCCCGCATTTACAACCACACCTTTCCCCGCATCCCGTTTTGAGCTCTACGACAGTTCACTTGTATAGTTCAAGGCCTTGGCTACCTACTAAACCTTATGAGGGCCATTAATACCACGCATTTATTAGGTAAAGGTCATTATATCACAACCTATACATGAAAAAAATGTCTACTACTGTCAACGAGATAGGACATCCCCCCCCATCATACCTAAATGTAACCTTCTTTTTATGGAAGTGGCAGTGGCTGTATTACCAATACTTCTATTGGGTAGTGAAGTAAATGGCTTAGTTGGCATTGTGAGTCTGAAAAACATAAGTTTAATTTGTGCTATTTTTATTTCACATTAGTACCGGTAGGTTATGCGTGACTTGTATTGTTTGCAAAAGTTTACCATGTACAGTAAATTTGGTACTAAACTTTGTTCCCCGCTTTTGCACAAAACGAATCATATGCTCTAGAGAACATGATTCGTTCCTAAGTGAAATGGTGACCTAACTAGCTAGCGGAAGGACCAAAGTCTAAGTAAGTCTTACTAGCTAGCGGGAGGACCTAAGTAAGTCTAACTAGCTAGCGGGAGGACCTAAATCTTAGTAAGTCTAACTAGCTGGCGGGAGGACCTACGTCTAAGGCCTAAAGTACGCGCCATCATCACCACTAACAACTACTACAAATAGAAAAACATTAAACTAATAAGCACAAATTATTTTCAGCACCATTGGAAAACGCTCTGTCGACCCTGTCTTGACCTTGACCTACTCAACGCCTCCACAGTCTGACCTAACACCCACTCAGAATGACCTCTCCAGTCGTTCATACTACGTGACCCTAGCTCGCAGATGAGTATTTACCAAAGCTGTATTTGTCTGAAACTAGAAGGGCCTTTATGTTGACAATATTTTCCATTTCTACAAGGAAGAACCAAGATATCAAATAGACAGGAGAGACTTGGGAGCAAAGGGGAGACAATGTTCTCAAGATTGCTAGTCCACACACATCCATTGGAAGATCAATGTTCATCTAGGACTGGACACATGAGTCACTGAAGTGATAGTTCACAAACTTCCATCAGATCCAGTTTAGATGATTTCCCTGATTATTGAACACAAGGAATTAGACACACCATGGATTTGTTTTCGGGAGAGTGGGGTTTTGGAGGGGGTTTCTTTCCCCCCCCCCCCGCAATATATATAAATATGTATGTGTGTGTGTGTGCATAATTAATCTTTATTATATTCTGACCCTTCATTCTTTCAGAAGACGTTCATTGTACCCTAGAATAGGTTCTTCCTGGAGTGAGTGGCATACACTGTAAACACCCCGTCCTTGCCAGCAGAAGGGGTCTGGGGGAGCACCGTGAGCCAGGTACTATTTCCAGTATTTAAAACAAAGAAATGCATATTCCGAGGTATCTATAGTGCTATTAAAAAAATTTAGTTCAAAAACCTAATCTGCTATTCTTACTTACTTAGGACTTAGATCCTCCAGCGCCGTTTGGCGCATTGGGCAGCAAGCTGTCTCCACAATAATCTGTCACTGGCAATGTCTGAAGCCTCTTCCCACCTAGTGTCCACTGCTCTGAGGTCCTCCATAAGGTGTGGCGCAAAGTTATACGAGGGTTTCTCTGTTTCAGCTTTCCTCATAATGGCCTCCATGTCATCGCAACTCTTGGTATGGGTAATTCCTTTTGTCGGAGAAAATGTCCCACAAACCTTCAGCGACGCTCTGGTCGACTCCCAGTTCGGTATATTATTTCCTTGATTGAGACCCGATCTCTATAACTGACTCCTGAAATCCGTCTTAGCCATCTTTGTTTAGCGACCTTAAGTCTTTTTTTCAATTTCGGAAGATGACTTACATGCTATTCACTGCACTTTATTAATGGAGCTCAGTGACTGGTAGAAATGTGTAACCTCTCTTGACTACGCTCTTGGAATATGGTGATTGTAGTTTGCTTGAGATTTTAAATCAAAAGGCGAAGTTTTATTGTTGGGGGGTTTTAAACTAAAAAATGTCTGGAGTTTTATTTATTTTTTTACAAACTCAAACCCCCTTAGCTACGCTCATAGAATTTGGTGACTGTAGTTTGCTTTAAACTAATATTGAAGAGGGGGTTTTTAACCTCGTAACTATCTGTAGGGGGATTTTAAATTCAAAAGCATCTGGAGGGGGCTTAAACTTAAAGTCCTCTGGTAGAGGGGTGTTTAAACTCAAAGCCCTCCTTGGCTACGCTCTTAGAATTTTGATGAGTAAATTGCCTTTTTTTATATTAAAGAGGTGGTTTTTAGCTTCAAACCTCGCTGGAGGGGGGTTTTGAACTCAAACCCTTCTGGGTGGGGTTTTAACTTAAAGCCCTCTGGAGGGGGGTTTTAAATACAAAACCCCTCTCAGCTACGCTCATAGAATCTGGTGACTCGTGTATGCTTTAGTCTTAAACCGAAGAGGGGGTTATATCGTACAAAATATTTCGGAGGGGTGGAGGGGGTTTTAAAATCAAAATCCCCCTTGGAATTTGGGGATTTTCGTTTGCATTATTTTTTTGTTTTATGTAAGAGAGGGGGTTTAATCCAAATCACCCTGTAAAGGGATTTTAAACTCAAAACCCCCACTGGCTGCGCTGGGGCAAGTGATGGTTTAATATTAAAATATCACCTAAAGTAAACAAAATGTAAGCAAAAAATCAGTCACAAAATTCCACCCTCCCCTTCGAGGTGAAGGGGATATAATTTCGCCTGGGTGGGGGGACGACACATGAGACACACTCTAAATTACTACATTTTTATGATTGTAAATTAACAATCAAAATCAGTCATGTTTTCACTATTGATTAAATTGCGATCTCAGTTTGTTTTTTTTAATATGTTTTGGATGTTCCTTCAGATTTGAGCATTTTTACCTCATAGCCGAGTCGTAGCCCAGCCTCCGGCAGGACGGCGGCGGGGGAGGGGGTTGGCAGAGTTCGAACACAAGACCATCGAGATGATAGTCCTGAGCGTACACCACACGACCAGGTGGCCATCCATTGTCTGGGAACTGGCTAAACTGACTTGGCGATATCGTCCAAATGATTAAATGATAATAAACAAATAACCATGGGTCAGTTAGAATATAGCCTAGGTTCTGTTGGTGCTGCCTTGAAGTTGTTTCCTATTAGGCTATTTCAAAGAGGTCGATGAAAAATCCTAAAGCTAAAGTGAGATATGCTGAAAGATGCCTATGTGAGACTGTCAATGAGCCATTCCGGTTTAGAAATTGAATTTGAGGAAGATTTTTTCAACTTCAAGGTAGCATCAACTGAACAGCAATTAGACCGTATTACAGGAACAGCTTTCAGACAAACTCTCAGGAACAGCTTTTAAACAGCTTCGACGACAGTTTTTACCCAAACACATGATTATTTCTCCCACGCTCTTGTTCTTCTCTGGGCGGAAATCATTTCATCACTCAAAACTTGGCGTTCTTTTCTTTTTTTTTGTCTTTAAAAGCTTATATCAACTCACTCTGTCTGTCTGTCTGTCTGGTAAAAAGTGTTTACACGTTATTTCTCCCACACCCAATCTCGGATTAAGATGAAACTTCGCAAAATTATTGATTGACATAGACAAGACATGAATCAATTTTAAAAAGTAGCCAATTAGACAACTAAATACTGGTAATTCATTATTTTTTTTAATAGCAACAAGGAAAACTAATACTTCAGTATTCACATATATGGCTAAATTTGTTGGGTTTAATCCGCTTAAATAATTGTTAACCCTATTTCTCCCTCACGCATTCTCCGATCAAGTTGATATCTTAAATAATTATTTTACCAAACAAAACATGAATCAATAAACAAAAATACTCAATTAGTTAATTAATCATTTGTAATTAATTATTTTGTTTGATATAGAATAAGGGAAATAGCTTGTACATTATTAGTAGATAAAGTTTTAAGGACGGAGTTCTTCCCCTTTAGATAAGCTTTGTTTTTTTTTAAGAATTTGTTATATTTTGTTTGTTTGCGGGGGGGGGGATTTCATTTCGGTGGAGGGGGGGTTGAACCCCAAAACCACCGCCTGGCTACGCCCACGAAACAAAGTGTGCTATAAGAGCTACAGTGGTCCATACACTTTCGCAAACCCGACTTTTGAAGAAGGGCTATACCACGGGTTTTCAAAAAATTCATTAAAAAAAATTCTCCAGCGATTTTGTTGTTTTTGTACACGGTGACACGGCTTTTCTCACGATGTCCATGCACAGTAGCCTATTGGGACACAAACACAATAACACTTAATACGTCATTGCCAAACTTTCTGGAAGCTGATTGACCGGAATAGCCTTACAAGCACATCAACTGATTCAATCCAGGCTAGAGGTTACAGCAGACCTGCCAGATGAATTTTTTTCAAGATTTCGGCTGGCTGACATAATTTTTCGGCTGATATCTGGATTAGCCGGATTTCTCCGTGAATTGGCAT
>JAZGLO010003383.1:0-17803 GCA_036873155.1 Biomphalaria sudanica | reverse complement strand
TTGGAGAAGAAAAAGTGCGTCTTATACGGCGAAAAATACGGTACGTTCAGAATCTTTTTTTTCTAGATTTTCCTCCTTTAAAATTGGGTGCGTCTTATATGCCGGAGCGTATTATACGACAAAAAATACGGTAACTAAAAAAATATAGAATCAACATTTTGTAAAATTAATACCACCTCAACATCCCTAATAATAGGCAGTATTTACAGACCACTAAATTCTAGTTTAGAATACATGCAGGAACTATGTTATCAGTTTACTACACTTAAAGAAACAAATAAAAATGCAGTTTTTTGGATTATGGGTGATTTCACCTACCTGATATAAACTGGAAAACACTAACGATAGATAAATACCAAAACCTTAAGGACATACATGAGTTTTTCATAGAAACATTACACAACCTAAGCTTAGATCAAATCATTAAAAAGCCAACTAGATTAAACAACACATTAGATCTCTTCTTAACCAACAGACCTGGATTAGTAGTTGATTATGATATTATCCCTGGTCTATCAGACCATGAGATCATAAAAATATAGTCAGATAAAAGCAGTAGCCAATACAAAACCGAAAAGAAAAATCTTACTCTGGAATAAATGTAACCTAACACAACTACACCAGGCTGCATTAAACTTTCAACAAACATTCTTATTAGAAAAAGACATTAACCAACCAGTCGATGACCTCTGGAATTTCATTAAAAACCATCATAAAAGCATTATAGAAAATCATATACCAACTAAATACACGTCAAACAAAATAAATAATGCTGGTTTAATAATAGACTAAAGAAGCTTTGTAAAAAGGAAAACCTATATAGAAAATTTAAAGAAACTAAGGCAGAAAGAGTTTACAAAAAGTATATAAAAATTAAACACCTAACCCAAAAAGTAAGCAGACAGCTGCAGAGTGAATACATAAACAATGTAATATCTAAAGATAACAACAAAAACCTATGGTCATACATTAAGTCTAAGAAAATGGAAACAACAGGCATAGCGCCATTAAAAGATGAACATAACATAATACATAATGATAATGAAACTAAAGCAAACATCCTAAACAAATACTTTGCATCAGCATTCTCAGCCCCGGGAGACAAAGACATATTACTTAATTTGAACCAAGTAGACAACATAGAAGATATAGTAGTACAAGAAAATGGAATCCAAAAACTATTAGCCAACACCAAACCAAATAAAGCATCTGGACCTGATTGTATTCCAGCTAAATTACTCAAAGAACTAAGCAATGAGCTAGCCCCAGTGTTCAAAATACTCTTTCAGGCATCGCTTAACCAGGCAGAGTACCAAAGGACTGGAAAGAAGCTAATGTCACCCCCCTATTTAAAAAAGGAGAAAAAACTGACCCAGGAAACTAAAGACCAGTATCACTTATCAGCGTCACATGTAAAATCCTAGAACACATAATATGTAGCAACATCATAAACCACTTAGACTAACATTATGTCCTCACCCCATACTAACATGGCTTTAGGAAATATAGATCATGTGAAACACAACTAATAGGATTAATTGATGACTTTTCAAAAGGTTTAGATAATAGTGAACAAATAGATGCTATCTTACTAGATTTTTCCAAGGCTTTTGACAAAGTTCACCACCATAGTTTGCTTAAAAATTAAAATATTTTGGCATTAATGGTCCATTGCATCAGTGGATTAAAGATTTTCTGATGGGGAGAGAACAAACTGTAATAATAAATGGCTCTAAATCAACACCGATTACAGTAAACTCAGGTGTACCTCAAGGAACAGTCTTGGGTCCACTACTGTTCTTAATTTACATAAACGATTTACCAAATTGCATTACCTCAGGAACTAAAGTCAGATTATTTGCAGATGATTGCATAATATATAGAACAATAAAAACAACACAAGACACAGATATTTTACAAAGAGAATTAGATGAACTACAGAAATGGGAATCAAATTGGAGCATGTCTTTCCACCCAGAAAAATATCAGTTGTTAAGAGTAACAAAAAAACTAAAACAAATTAATTCCACTTATCTTATTCAAACCAGTAACACAGACTAAAAACGCAAAATACCTAGGTGTTATAATAAATGAAAAACAATCATGGAATCCACATATTGATGAAACTATAAAAAAATCAAACAAAGCATTAGGATTTATTAAAAGAAATTTCTATAAATCAAATAAGAACATAAAACTAAAATATAATTTAACCTTGGTTAGGCCAATAATAGAATATGCATCCTCCGTTTGAGACCCCTCAACTCAAGATAACATTAAGAAACTGGAACAGACACAAAATAGAGCAGTGAGATTCATAACAAACGAATATTCACACTTAACCAGAGTAACACCTTTAGTAAAATCACTAAATTTAGAAAGCCCTTAGGACAGAAGACTCAAAAGTAAAGTAGCAACTATACATAAAACACTGAACCATAATCTTCATATGCAAAAACAAAATTTAATAAAATACTCTGAAAGACACAAAGATAAAGGCACATTCCTCGTCCCATATGCTAGGACAAATTTGTACAAATACTCCTTCTTCCCTAGTGCTATTAGAGCATGGAATGGGTTGCCTGAGCTAGCCAGGAAAACCAGTGACTTGGCAGAATTTAAGTCATTGGTTAATATGCATGACTAAATGCATGACGTGTAGGACATAATTGTCTTCTTTTTTGAAGTAACGTCTGTATTATATAAGATAAGAAGATAAGATATAGATATGGACAAACTTTATTTCCTCCATAGATCTTTGAGGGAAAATGTATTTTTTGCTTCTTTGATATTTTGATATTTCAGTTACTGTTAACATTAAAACAGTTGAAAATCCTTTATTTGTATCCAATGACATATAATTTGTAATTATTAGGTCATTCTGAGGAAGGTATCATCTGTGTTAGATTTGGTCTGATAACATCTGACACAGATGTGGATGAGTTGGTCTCTCTGGTGTACACCACAGGTCGAGAGGTTGAAGAGAGTTCAAAGGTAAGAGGAAGCTGATTGTGTTGTCTTAAAATTGTTCAATGTCATGGCTCCATACATTACAGAAATCATTACAATACAATTTGAGCTTTCATTTTCTTTTTCTTTTGTAGCATTTTTACTCTTCTATTATTGTGACTACACTAACAAACATCAAAACATATTCAACTTGAAATGTTCTATTTCATTTACTGACTCAGTTAACTTCCTTTCTATTTGATGACAGTTTCTGGAGTCAATGTCAGAAAAAATTCGTAAAGGAATTGAAGAGGCCAACAAAGAGCTGGAGAAAGAAAATGCAGAGAAATTAATGCATGAGGTTTGTGTGATGTGTTTGAGTTAGATTTACATTGATAACTTAGACACTTTTTGACTGAATCATTGTTTTTGTTTTCAGGGTGTACTGCGTCAAGTGCCTGTGGTCAGTTCTCTATTAAACTGGTGGTCACCTGCAAAAGAGCAGGTGAAAGGAAGAACATTCAATTTAACATCTGGTCAGTACTTGTCACCTTTCACTTATAGTAGTGGTCACTCGTGACAATGGTTGGTATGGAAACTAATTTTTAGCTATTTGCAATTCAGAGCCTGTACACATTTTATTTCAGTATAGATTAAATATATTGAAACAAAAACTTGTTCTGGAATTGAGAAGTATGCCACACAAATGTAGAGATGAAATTCCCAGAATAAAGTTGCTATATTTTTTAGTGATCGTACAATCAAAATCAGGACAACAATTTCTTATCTTATATTATCTTATATAATACAGACGTTACTTCAAAAAAAAAGATGATTACATCCTACGCGTCATGCATTTAGTCATGCATATTAACCAATGACTTAAATTCTGCCAAGTCACTGGTTTTCCTGGCTAGCTCCATGCTCTAATAGCACTAGGGAATAAATGGTATTTGTACAAATTTAGACATAGAGACCATTTTGAGTTTGGTATGTTTGATGTTTTTCCATTCTTGTGGCCAGCACTTATTTCCGAAATTCACAGAAAACCAGGGGTGCCACTTTTCCGGAATAACCTGGAAATCCGGGTTTTGAAGGGTTCGATTTTTCCTCCCTCCGGGTTTGCCTTCTACAACTTTGTAAAAATCCTGGTTTTTAGTTGATTTAGATTTTTTCGAAATTTCGTATAATTTTTCCATGTTAATTTTAGTTTGCTAGTTTCGATCGCGCGAGATGCCATTTCTAAACGAAATCGACCAGTCTCATATCTTGCGATTCGCGAGACTTTCACTTTGCATGCGCAATAAGCTTTATTTACCGGTACAGTATTTTTTTAAAGTGTAAACATTCTATAGATCTAGAATTTCTAGATCTACGGAAAGCGCCTCGAATCGGCTCGATTTAGAGTCTAGATCTGTTTTCTATGATTAGTATGATCAATCTAGATCTGATCTAGACTGTAAAGTCTTGTATTTAGTATAGATATAGTCTAGATTCTAGATTAAGGCGAGGTCTAGTCTAGATCTACTTGCGTACCTAGTCCTAGATCTAGAAATAGAAAGAAAAAAAATTCAGGAGTGCGAACTTAGATTTTTTTTTCTTTCTGTGTTTTATATTTTAAAGGGAAACTCCGATGGTTTTTCAAATTTGAGTTATTGACATTTAAATTCTGCGAAAAAGTTGTAATAGTCAACATTTTACCATTTTTTATTTAAATGCTTAGAAACATTTATATTTAATAAATTAATCAGTAAATTCTTGACATAAAAAAAATGGGTTCTATAAGATTTTGTTTTAAGCTAGTTCATAAGTCACTTCCCTCAACAATACTGAAAGAGAAACTAGATTTGACCAATCGTATCGCTTCATTCTTACAGTAGCTGTTAGGCTTAGTGACGGCCTAGTCCAGAGCTATAATACAGCTATATATATATACATGTATAGTAGATCTAAAAGCATTAGGATAATCAACTCGAGAAAAAGAGTAACATTTTCATCTAAGCCTCTCTCTGTCCCTAGAAGTAAATAGATCCTGTGTCTGGCTGATTCGAACAAACTGGTCAGTGTAAGGCTAGTCGAGACTATGTGTAGTCGGTCATGACATGACAACCAAGTGATAGTGTTTGTGTGTTGAGTGGTCTGGCGAGAAAATACACACTGCTGTGGTTAGTCAAGCATGTAAATCTACTTTTAATACGCATTTATTCTTTGCTTACAAGATCCTAGATCTAACTGCACAGACCAAGATATATTTCTTTTACGAGAATGTAAACTTTGCTGTATGGTCTCCTGTTATACAATAAGTCAATAGATTAAAACACATTTGTGACGTCACATAGAAACCCGGTGAAAGTCTGACTGTTTTGGATGTGCAGGAAAATTAGGTTGGAAAAACATCAAATACTAAGTTATTATTGCAAAGAAAAAAAAAAGAATCATATATTCATTATGTGTAAATCAAAACACAAAAATTGTCAAAACCATCGAAATTTCCCTATAATAATTGTATAGGTTCCATATAGAGCCTTAGCCTATGTCTAGAGCTATATTGGTCTAGAGTATTATAGAGGTAGGATCTAGATTTAGGATGGACTAGATAACCATATTTACATCGATGATTGAAGAATTAAATTAATAAGTTTGCGTTCGCCTAAAGACCTATAGAGTCTAGAGGCAAGAAAAAATAGATTGATTGGTCAATAGATCTATAAATCTATACAAAGTAGCCTATACAAATTATAATTATGTACAAGCAGTCCAGCACATTCTAGCCATCTAGGTCTACATTTAAATATTAGAAACTAAATCTAAATGTTCATTTTGGTGTAGATCTGGACTAAATCTCAAATTAATTTTATCTTGTTGCAATAGATTTACAGGTCCATGCATGTACATTGATGGAATCAGTTTTATCAATGTTGATTGAAGTTGGCTGCTTCAAAGGAATAATGAGCTAAATCCTCTAACTTGTATTGCAAGCTTTATCAATAAATACACACACTCTATTTATTATAATGATAGGCTTACTAATTACATATTTAAATATGGGGGGCATTTTATGATATAGATTTAGGTAGTAATTTACTACTGTTCTTCTTTCGTAAAATATTGGTGCTTAAATTGCATGTACATATTTAAAATATGGGGGGCATTTTATGTACGTTTCAGGGTTGGTAAAGTTTGGAAATTCGGGTTTCAGGGTTTACTTGGTCTCATGGGTGGCACCCCTGGATAAAACATTTCAAGAACGCAATACTATTGAACCCAAACTATCTTGCTTGACCTTTCAAATAATGCTACTAAATTATTTTATTTTTTTAATAAGCTTCTATCAACTGTTTGGCTGGTGAAAAGTTTGACCATGTTATTTCTACCACACATCATTCTCTGATCAACTTTAAACTTTTCACAATTATTCATTGGCAAAGACAATATATGAATTGAAAAATAAATTAAAGTCAATTAATAAATAAAAAATTAGGCAATTAATTATTGGTAATTGATTATATTGTTTGATATTAAACATTAGTGAGATATAATTGTAAAAAATGAGTTAGAAAAGCTTTTTTCTAAAGTTTTTTTTTTATATTTTGCTAGTTTTAGAAATATAAATGTTTTGTACTTCTAATTTTGTAAATCTAATTTTTGTGCAAACTAATTTCTTTAAAATTTTACATATCTTTTTGCATAAACTTAAATAAAGCCCAGTTTTGAAAAAAAAAACACGAAAAAAACAACATTTTACGAAAAAAATAAAATAAAATAAATAAACTAAAAATAAAAAATTCTCTTTTGAGTTACAATTTCTTGATTTATGTCTCATTCTGGTGGTTATCATTATAATTATAACATACATATATTTGATTTAAGGTTAGGAGCATATGTAGGGCAGTGCTACATGTAGATGTTTGAAAAACTGTTTCCTAATGACTGACCAGGTACTTATATAAAGGAGGGGGGAAGGTTAAAAAGAAATAATAAAAATGGACATTTAAAGTTGCTTCAGAGGTAAAAAAAAAAAAAAAGGTTTTTAAAAAAACATTCTGTAGTGAACTCATTTGAGACGGAAAAAGAAATGAGCTATAGTAATGAGCTTAAAGAAATTCAACTCATGTTTAATCTCATCTTTTCTTTTTTGGTCTGTTTTAGGTAAAATTATACCAACAACTGACACATATAAGTATCACATGCAGATCCAGGAAGAAGCCCTGCTGACAGGCCAAAGGACACCAAAGAGCCCAGGCAGTGGCCAAGAAAGCACCAGGTCCTTGTCACCTTTAGAAATGAGCAAAACAGCTGGCGAGGTGAAGGCCCAGTTGGCCAGTCAGTCTGCTGCGTCCTCACCTACATCACCATCTTCACCACAGCCTAATGGCACTGTGTCTGTAGCATTGCCGGATTTAGTGACCAAGACAAATGTTGGGTGAGCCATGCTGTTTCATTGGTTGAGTTTTTTATGTTGAAATCATTCCAGGGGAAACAAACATTATTTTCTTTCATATTACAAGAAGGGGACAAAGTAGTCAATCAGATGTAAGGACTTCATGGAGCCATTTTGGTCTTAGCAATTACTCAGTCTCCACCAGGCAGTTTTCTCATCACATTTGTATCTGTGATCTAATGTCTTGTCAGTTGACTTCCAGTGGGTAGTGGCAAGTTAGGGCACACTGTGTTGAACTAATAGACCAGTGAAGACTTTTTACTATCATGAACATGGCCTGCTTTTCCAACTACCAAACTAGATCATTTTCTCCAATCATTCTCATTCATAGAGAAGCTAGTGCTACTATTTAATAGAAGCTATTGCCACTGTTTGAGAAAAGCTAGTGCTACTGTAACCCCACGAACTCTGCTTTCAACTCCATATTTAACCCTAGAGATGTAGAACTATACAATCGAGCCGTTGGGCATTCGAATGAGAGAATCCATTCAAAACTTAGCCCCACCCAAATTGACCAAATTTTTAAAATAGAAATCCCACATAACTCTCCTTGGTTGATAAATAAAAGCAAATTAAATTTATCCATCCTTAATTTCAAAAAAGAAAATACAGACCCAAGCATACTACAAGTCCACTTTAGGGAACTGCAGGAGAGCTTCAGAGATTGTGGCACCATTTACACTACGGATCCAAAATGGATCCTTTGGGAATAAAACAATCTCCTGATGGATGCTCCATCTTTACGGCCGAATTACATGCAATATCGCTTGCACTTATGGCCATCAAAGCATCAGAAAGGAGAAAATTTATCATATGCTCCAACTCCAAATCTGCACTGCAAGCTTTGGGGCGGATGAAGACTGACATTACATTGGTACATAAAAGCCTAAACCTTCATCTGGATCCCCTCCCATGTAGGCATAGAGGGAAATGAAACCGCAGACAGAGAAGCAAAGAGAGCCCTAAATCAAGCGGTGTCAGGAACCCTAATTCCTTGCTCAGACCAGAGACAAGAGTATTGCCTCTGCCACCTATCGAGAGACCCACAACAAACTCAGATTGTGGCGGATGTCATATGGCGGCCCGCATTTAAGGGTCTGACAAGGCGTGGAAGCACGACCATGTCCAGACTTAGGATTGGCCACATCTACATCACACACTCTTTTGTGCTGAAGAGAGAGGAGCCCCCACTTTGTGCGTACTGTGACTCTCATCTCATTGATACCAGGATATCAAGGGAAATTTTTTTAGAGCGCACAACTTAAAAACACTGTTCGATAGTGTCGACCCTGGGAAGGTACTAGGCTTTGTCTGGGAGGTGGGGTTGTCTACAAAGGTTTGATTTGTGAAATTGTGAACTTTTAATATTTACAAAAGATTTTTACTAAATTATTAAATTTTCACTACCTTTGAATTGAATGAATTGCTTACTTTGTGAATGTCTTTGCAGTATAAGAGAAAGATGAATTGCTTACTTTTTGAACATATCTAATCTAGGTTGTTCTATTTTCTGTTCCAGTAGTAGTGAGACCAAGTAACCAGACCATGTGACCAGCTTGAACTTTCACTCTTCACTGCCATTGGCTGTCAATATGTGCCATTTTGTGATTTCATTGGTGGGCTATTTTTAAAGGTTCATTAAATTATTTTTTTTCATTATTTTGTCCTTTCTACTCTGATTTTGTTCCTACTTGTTTCAATAACTACTAATATACTGACAGAGCTGCATACATTTTCCATTATTTGTTCAAATCACTTTCTCCCAGCTCAATTGAGTTTTTAAAAACTTTTGTACCAGACATCATTGAGATTTTTTTGTTCTGTATAAACTAAATCCTTACAACACAACATTCCAAATGCACTTCATGTTATATTTGTTTCATAAATTATTATTTTTAAAATAATAATATAATTGTGACTGTGATAGAACCAGGTATTTAAGTATTATGTCTGCACAATGAAATGATTTATCTGGGTCATCATCTTACTAAGGAAATCATCTTATCTTCATTGTTGAAGTCAAGATTTTCAAACAGCTGTCATTCTGTTTAAGTCTTAATTTGACTTTAATTTAATATCAATATCCAAATTATGATTATTGGCAAAGAAAAGGCAACTTTCTTTGACATTAAAAATAAAATTTGTCAAATAAATGTTTATAAATGAATAACACACATTAAAAAAAAATAATTTTATACATGTCATTTATCAATCTAAATTAATGCTATTCATGAATATTTTAAAACAATCTTTCTTGTTTTAGGACTAAAATAGTAGGTTAAATGGCACAATATTTTACAAATGAACTCAATTTCAAAAATTTCCTTTGAAATTTAATGTATCAATCACAATTTCTTGACTTAGTATTATTCTGTTAAAAAACATAACAAGTACAAAGTCTTTTTTCTTCAAGGTATGACTCCATTTAGTGACATTGCACATGTAGCACACATGATGTTAAGTGAAGCTTATAAATGTTTCTACCTGATGAAATAGAAGTCTTCTCTCATTTACATAACTGTCCTCTGATTGGAGCACATTTATTTATTTAGCAATTTTATTTTTATTTGTTTTTTAAACATTATGTATCTTCTATATATGAGTTTTTATATTAACTGACCTTAGGTGGAGAAACCTTTGTCATATTCATGTCAAATGTGTGCATTATTTTTATTTATAATATGATTGGTGATTATAGCCAGATCTCCTGCAAATGCACTATTCACTTTGTAAATCTATGCAGCCTGTTCTAATGTTGATATACCCAATGCTCTATATTTAATTTATTTTGCAGTGTATTTCTGTTTTACTTGTGTATTTATAATACAGTGTAGTAACATTGCTTTAAGTCCCTAAGTCTACAACAGTTTATGACATGCATTGTGTCAGTAGATTCTGTTGTAGGTTTCTATTACAGATTCTCTTTAGTTTTTTTTCTTTCTGATTTGCTTAGAATGTATAGAACAAATCTTTCTGCTTATTTAGTTTCTACCATTTTTAGAATATGAAGTTTCTGACATGTTGAACTATTTCAATGTTGACTTTGTTTTCACAAGAGTCCTACATTTAGACAAATATTTGTTGGTTTGAAAAGTCGCCTTCTATGCATTCTGTTCATTGCTTCACCTACATGCTAGAATTTCTGAAGAGTGGAGATAACTGAACATCATTCTTGGAAAACAAAAGTTTGCAATAGACTTGACCTTTAACTGAACAAGTTTTTCTGTTTAAGTATCAGTACAAGTAAGTTAGTGCTGGACAAAGTGGCAAATATGAAGGATTGAAACAAAACTACAGAACACTTTGCATTCTGTCTTTAAAATAAAGTCACCAAAAGTAAATAATTAATTTCAAATAAAACTCCTGCTAATTGATTTTCTTTACTGACTGAAATATAGTTCTGGTTAATTAATTGTACTTATTTTTTCCATAATTAATCAAAATTTGATGATGAATATCCGTTTATTATGTATTAAGTCCAAATCAATTGCAACTTTTGTTTGTTTGTTATTCCTGCTTGACCCTCTCGTTGCCATGCAAAACTACATTGCTGATAACTTGACCTTCACAAAAACACAAAATGATTGTGTTGGTTTGAAAACATAATGTTGATCAATTTGCCACTGTAACCATCATAATTTATTTCATCATCCAAGTTTGTTTTTAATCTTGTACATATTGGGACTTTTTTTCTTTCTTTAAATCTATGACTGGACAAATGATTGATATTTTATGAGTCCAGATTGTTTTTTGTTTATTTCCTGACATTTGTATAGTTTTATAATTTTATAAACTATTTTTCATAAACAAAAATAAAGTATATAAAACTGAATTTCTGCGAAATCCATACTATTTTGTAGTGTACCGTATACCTGTTCACAGTGGAGTTACCTCTCTTAAATAACTTACTTTATTCCAGCTTTTTTGTTTATGTAAGAGCTTACTTCATTCTAGAATGACTTAATGCATTGTTCCTTTAGGCTGAATATTGATAGATCACTCTATATAGGCTATAGTATCCCCCCTAGTTGCAACAAAAAATGAGTTTCAACACAGAAAGATAATATTTATTGAATTGTTAAAAAAATTTAAAATGTTTTAACTAATTCATGCTTTATTCTAGTTAAAAAATAAAAAAAACACTTTTGATGGTTATTTTGAATTGGTAACTTCATTAGTGAACCATACCTTACCAAACTCTTCATTAGTGAACCATACCTTACCAAACTCTTCATTAGTGAACCATACCTTACCAAACTCTTCATTAGTGAACCATACCTTACCAAATTTGTCTTGACTTCTCAGTGTGTGCTGCTGGCTTTGAAACAAAACTTTCCATTTTTTTATTTTGTTTAATTTTTGCTTGTAATGTTCTCATGGGACAGTTAATACAGTGGGCTATTGCCATGATTTACAAATTGGGGTTTCATATTCCATGCTAGGCTTTAATTATGTTTCATTGGACATCAACCAGTAGGATACAAACATTGGATTTAGTCAAACACATCACATGATTGTAACAGCCAGAACACTTGTTAGTGGAGAAGCCCTGATACATATAGCAACTTGTAGATGTTTTTCAATTGTATTTTAAAATGAACAAACTGCTTCTAGATATTTAAGTCTCATGATTGGCTGTGCCTGATTTTCTCTGATTGTGTGTTATCAATCTACTGTGATTGGCTTAGAGCTACAATTAGGTCATGTGATTTAAAATGTTTATTTGGTTTGTAGGCTTAATTTTATTCTGAGGTTGAACTCAAAGCTATTTCAATCTAATCAGACACTAGTTATTAATGTTGACATGAAAATCTCATGACCTTGTTTTGTATACAAACAAATTGTGGGATTTCTTTAGTTGTGTTGGAGATAATAAAATTCTTGACAAACTTCCATTCTTATTGTTTTCTTTTAAAGCTTGAATTTAGTTGTGAATATGTTTGCATTCTTATATTGAAGTTTAGATCTTGACGAGCTACTTCACAGCAACTTTGATTGTTCAAAAGGACTCTTCACCATTTAATATGTGCTATTATATTGAATAAGTACAAACCTTTACTAAAGGGAGGTAGTTAGTATCAGCAATTAGTGTTCAAAGTATTTTGCAATTTCCTCACTATCATTTCCAAAAAAAACACCACTTTTTGTGTGTCCCGCTTCATCAGACCAAATAACGTGAACATTTAGTATGTGTATGAACCGCGTATGTGTGTGTGTTTATGAAATGGTCTGGGAAGGTATTGTGGGAGATGTGTAGCCTACATTTCAGAACTGGATTTAATTATACTTTCTAGAATGACGAGCTCACGTGACTATATTTAAGGAGGACAACTGAATTAAATCTTCCTGATTTTTTTTTTTTAAACTCTCAAAACAAAAGATGGAAAGCTTCTAATGCTCGGTGTCTTTTAGCCGAGGCAACCCGCCCAATCAATCTACGTGTCAGAAATCTGCCGTTCATTCTCTCGCTATTTCCTCGTCCGTTTGATTGGTCATGACACCTTGTGAGATCTTGCTGCCAACTACACGCATCTACTACCAAACAGACAACTGGAAATTACTTTTTTTCGTTTCATGAATGCAATTATTATTTGGCATAATACAGGTTTGAGAAAAAACAAATCTAGACGCTTCTAAAGATTCAAAGGAAGTGGCTGAACGCAAATGTTCAAAAGGCCCCAAAGATTGGACTCTACTGTTTTGTTTTGTTCTTGAAATAGAGAAACACAAAAATATTCACTCCGTCCCCTTTACCTACTCGCTTTTATTGTAGCTCCCCCCCCCCCTGCCCTGCCATGTTAGGCTCAAGGAAACTAATGTACCATATCTGTGTTTGAGAACCATCTTGTTTCAAGAGTCCCGAGGCCCTGCCATGTTAGGCTCAAGGAAACTAATGTACCATATCTGTGGGTGAGAACCATCCTAGTTTCAAGAGTCCCGAGGCCCTGCCATGTTAGGCTCAAGGAAACTAATGTACCATATCTGTGGGTGAGAACCATCCTTGTTTCAAGGGTCCCGAGGCCCTGCCAGTCTGGAGGACAAAATTTTTTTTTTCTCCTGTGATAAATATAGCTAGTATGCTAAAAGCAGCTCGAGTCATCAACTTAAAATGTCATTTGTTTCTTGGAATAAAATAACCCTTTTTTTTAATATTGACTTTTTCAAAGTTCCATGCTATTCAAGACACTTTCAGACCGCCAACACCGAGACTTGTAGATCGCTTGTTCTTGTTCCAAAGGTTTGAAAATCTACGCTAGACGCCGAGCATGTTTTATTCAAAATTAATCATAAACATTTATTTGTCGAATTTTTCCAAACAAAAAATAGAATTTGATTTGTGGTCCATTACGGCAACAGAAAGTTCAATTTCTATTGAAAGATCTATTAGAACTACACTGAAGTATTGAGCCACACAGTGGGACCATGTTTTTCTCCTTCGGGCGAGATACACTTAACTTCGGGTTTTATATCAATACTGGATCCATCAGATCACGTGGTAAAGTGGGATGTCAATTGATTGGCTGGTTTTGTCTGTTGCTTAATGCTTGTCTGACCGAACTAGGAGACAATTGCCATAGCCTGCAGAAACGGGATCTGAGTGTAACAATTTTCTATCATTTCGTAAAATTAGTTTCCAGCGCTTGTTTTTGCTAACACAGGAAGTTCCCGATGACATTTATGGATAAAGAAGAAACGTTCGTTACAAGAGAGGTCACTCTCAGAGACACTTTGAAAATGTTAGTCCCCCCACCTTCCTAGAGCAGTGTGTCTTTTCTGTTACATAAGACTTTCAGTGCCTTGCACAACGCGAGCTCATTGGTCTCGCTATTTCAACGTGTCTTGTATATACCCTTACTATACATACATTCTTTCACCACCCAGGAGACTAATCTAATATGCATTGCTATTTTTTTTATTAGGGACATTAGAAGCTTTCGTTGTTTACCAGACATTGCTAGTGCCCCGAATATTTCGGTTAGTCTTCTACAGCGTTTCTCAAACTGTGGAGTGCTGTGCTGGCAAGTGGGGCGCTTAGGGCTTTTTTTTTGTGGTCATAACACCACATTTTAGTACCGGTATTAATGAAGTAAAAAATACGGCAATATTACCAATGATCAGAGAAATTCATCAGTTAAAGTAACGCCATTTCCTATACTAAGCAAGACCTTTTAGGCTGTTTTTGCGATCGGCCTCTACAAGATCCATTCAAAACATTATTTTGAAGAATATAATTAAATGCGTCTTCGCCCCTGCGATTATACCAGTCTTCTTGCACCACAGCGGTCTAATTTCTCCCGACTGAAGTACCATTGTTTTGTTGACATCTTGAGTGGAAGAAGCCTTTCTAAACAATGAATGATCCTAGGACGATACAGCCCATTACAAACGTAGTACAGTGTCAAGTTAGTATCGGGCCGCCCTAACATTTAAAAAAATTCAAATAGCATAGCACTTTAATTGCTAGAAGAAATAGTGCGCTGTCGCATAGCACTTTAATTGCTAGAAGAAATAGTGCGCTGTAGCATAGCACTTTAATTGCTAGAAGAAATAGTGCGGGGCTGTAGCATAGCACTTTAATTGCTAGAAGAAATAGTGCGCTGTAGCATAGCACTTTAATTGCTAGAAGAAATAGTGCGCTGTCGCATAGCACTTTAATTGCTAGAAGAAATAGTGCGCTGTAGCATAGCACTTTAATTGCTAAAAGAAAGAGTGCGGGGCTGTCGCATAACACTTTTATTACTAGAAGAGATAGTGCGGGGCTGTCGCATAACACTTTTATTACTAGAAGAGATAGTGCGGGGCTGTCGCATAACACTTTTATTACTAGAAGAGATAGTGCGGGGCTGTCGCATAACACTTTTATTACTAGAAGAAATAGTGCGGGGCTGTAGCATAACACTTTTATTACTAGAAGAAATAGTGCGGGGCTGTAGCATAACACTTTTATTACTAGAAGAGATAGTGCGGGGCTGTCGCATAATACTTTTATTACTAGAAGAGATAGTGCGAGGCTGTCGCATAACACTTTAATTGCTAGAAGAAATAGTGCGGGGCTGTAGCATAACACTTTAATTGCTAGAAGAAAGAGTGCGGGGCTGTCGCATAATACTTTTATTACTAGAAGAGATAGTGCGAGGCTGTCGCATAACACTTTAATTACTAGAAGAAATAGTGCGCTGTAGCATAACACTTTAATTGCTAGAAGAAAGAGTGCGGGGCTGTAGCATAACACTTTAATTGCTAGAAGAAAGAGTGCGGGGCTGTCGCATAACAGTTTTATTACTAGAAGAAATAGTGCGGGGCTGTAGCATAACACTTTAATTGCTAGAAGAAATAGTGCGGGGCTGTAGCAGTTTGGAGAATGACTTTTGGAAATCTTAAGAGAAACGTTAGAAGACTATGATCCCGCCTTGGGGAACTTACAACGCCCCCCCCCCCTCACTTTCCCCACGCTGGATTAAAAAATAAAGAGGGGGGGGATCGTGAATGTAAATTCTTTGGTTGAGAGAGGCATCACTGGTAAAAGTTTGTGACACACTGGTCTACAGTGACCTACGACGTCGCAACCTGTGGGCAGTGGAGACCAATAGCTGGTTGCCACGTCATATGATTTATTCAAAATAATTGTTACAATTTTACTGACTAGAAGCAAGTTGTTGTTTTTTAAAAGTATTTTTATATTTTACTTTATGTTCGTTGTTTCTCTATATTTAGTAGAGGGCATTTTCTCATAGGGTATCTCTGTTCTAACTCGATATGTTTCATGGATGTAAGAGGCTAGACATTTCCTCTGGACGTACATCTCAAAACCATTGGTGACCAGGACACTTTGCACCAACAACATCACCTCAACCAGGAGCTCACCATACAAAGTAGGCAAGTCAAGAGTTGGTCTAAACAGTTTATTTCTTAGAGCGGCAACTAACCTCTAGGCACACACCGGGTACAGGGACAGTAGTAGTTCATAAACTCGGGAAAACATTAGTCATGTGACTTGTTCTTAAGAGATTTGAAGCATTTCTTTATTGGACACAGTTGAAGCTCCAAGAGAACACAACCGGCGATGCACATTTCACACATCAAATAATTGCTACAGGATTGGGTTTGAAACAAAACAAATAGTGCAGTTCTGGTAAGTACAGCTTGTAAAACAGGAGTATACTTTCACTTTAGGCTACTCTGTCAACATGTTGGGAGATTTACGAAAGAGATGGCAAAGATGATGAGAATCTTTAACCAAATTTAAAACATTATTTATGTTTATTTAGAGAAAATATTTTGACACGCAGGTAAAAATTAGCAAATAGTATAAAAAAACAACAACACCAAATGAATGACCTAATTCTCAATAGTCCAAACTTGTTTGAACAGAACTGGACTAAAATCTGGCCAATTCTGAAGACAAGTCGTTTAAACTGGAAACAAGCCATTACTCTGTCAGGTATAAAAAATAATAGAAAAATGTCTAACAAATAATCTTCAATCAAAATAAATAAGCAGCAGTCTCAGCTCCTGTATGCACCACTACATCCACTTAACTAGATATGACTAATGATTGCTTCTATGTTTGTAAGGCCCCATGATAAGTTCCTTCCCTGGCTATCAGCCAGTAGTGATACAGGAAGTAACATCCACAAGGCTAGCAATGAATGAGTTAGGAGAAAAGTTCGTCTCATAAATCAACCAGGCACTCGAAGTGGAACAAAGTAGGACAAAGCACCAAAAGTACACTAGAGAAATAGAGGGATGATTGTACCAAGAACCGAGAGTCTCACCACCACGAATTCATCTGGCTGGCCGAATGAAACAAATTGTACGTTCTGGCGGTCAGCTTAAATTGATGAGCATTTAACCAACCAAGAGAACGCAGAAAGACAGTGCGGTACACTCCCCTGTGTAATCGTTCAAAAATTTAGTCCTAGAAATAGCCAGCTAAGAACTTCACGGAGTCTCGGGAGACAAATCATGTTTGATAACAGAGTTTTAACTTCAATGCTTTCTACAAGTTACGTAGTAGGTAACTTAAGTTTCAACACATTTGTCCTAAACTAGGCTAGGCTAGAAAATGTCCTAAACTAGGCTAGGCTAGAAAATGTCCTAAACTAGGCTAGGCTAGAAAATGTCCTAAACTAGGCTAGGCTAGAAAATGTCCTAAACTAGGCTAGGCTAGAAAATGTCCTAAACTAGGCTAGGCTAGAAAATGTCCTAAACTAGGCTAGGCTAGAAAATGTCCTAAACTAGGCTAGGCTAGAAAATGTCCTAAACTAGGCTAGGCTAGAAAATGTCCTAAACTAGGCTAGGCTAGAAAATGTCCTAAACTAGGCTAGGCTAGAAAATGTCCTAAACTAGGCTAGGCTAGAAAATGTCCTAAACTAGGCTAGGCTAGAAAATGTCCTAAACTAGGCTAGGCTA
>JAZGLO010003382.1:0-26791 GCA_036873155.1 Biomphalaria sudanica | reverse complement strand
AGATTTCACAGATGTCAGAGAACTCATTCCATTCTACACGGCATGGTCATCATTTAGGCCGAGACTCACAATCAGTACATTTTTGTGCACTGCTAGTCATTCTAGTAGAAGCTCATCTCATTCATTTAGGAACAATTTTAAAAGTCTGAGCATCGACTTTTTTTGTCAAAAGAGGGCTACTAATGGTATGGGTGGGGGGAATAGTTTTAATTGAACGAATTGTCTTAGTTAAAACTCCATTTTTAAAATGACCGCATACTAAATGAATAGAAACCCCATTATTAAGAGAATAGCGGGATGTGTGGTTGAGAGGCTTAAACTTCTTGGCTACCATGATGAGGGCTTGAGTTCGATACCGTCTCGAGCTGAGCTTCCCCTTTTCAGTACTTATTGAAAATATTTGAAAGGCTCTAGTATATTTTGGATCCTAGCGTTTTTCTTATCTTATCTTTATATAATACAGACGTTACTTCAAAAAAGAAGATGATTACGTCCTACGCGTCATGCATTTAGTCATGCATATTAACCAATGACTTAAATTTTGCCAAGTCACTGGTTTTCCTGGCTAGCTCAGGCAACCCATTCCATGCTCTAATAGCACTAGGGAAGAAGGAGTATTTGTACAAATGTGTCCTAGCATATGGGATGAGGAATGTGCCTTTATCTTTGTGTCTTTCAGAGTATTTTATTAAATTTTTTTTTTGTATTTGAAGATTATGGCTCAGTGTTATATGTATAATTGCTACTTTACTTTTGAGTCTTCTCTCCTGAAGGCATTCTAAATTTGGTGATTTTACTAAAGGTGTTACTCTAGTCAAGTGTGAATATTCGTTTGTTATGAATCTCACTGCTCTATTTTGTGTCTGTTCCAGTTTCTTAATGTTTTCTTGAGTTAAGGGGTCCCAAACGGAGGATGCATATTCTATTATTGGCATAACCAAGGTTAAATAACATTTTAGTTTTATGTTCTTATTTGATTTATAGAAATTCTTTTAATAAACCCTAATTCTTTGTTTTTTTTTTTTTTATAGTTTCATCAATATGTGGATTCCATGACATTTTTTCATTTATTATAACCTAGGTATTTTGGGTTTTTAGTCTGTATTACTGGTTTGCCATGAATAAGATAAGTGGAATTAATTTGTTTTAGTTTTTTTGTTACTCTTAACAACTGACATTTTTCTGGGTGGAAAGACATGCTCCAATTTGATTCCTATTTCTGTAATTCATCTAATTCTCTTTGTAAAATATATGTGTCTTGTGTTGTTTTCTGAGCATTTTATAAGCATGAAAGATTGGACCCTAGCGCTCTGAGAATGCTATTAGCATGAAAGTTGCGACATACAAAATCTTTTTATTTTAAACAAATGTTGGCTTTTAATGTTGTTATTTATTTATTTTTTTTGTTGCTTTTTTTTTTTATAGATATATTAAATGTAGTCACACAAATACCAAATTGCCAGACTTGATTACAAATTGCATGTGGAATTAAATCTTTGTTAGCCAGCTCCAAATATTTCCTTCAAAGCGAATAAAATTGCCCCAAGCTGAATTGTTCCCCCAGGGAAGAAAACTCTGCGTCGATTATTTTGTTGACTCTTGATTTTTTTATATTTTTGAGAATTAAAAGTCCATTTGGGAGGCAGACCCAGGAGATATTTCTAATGACATATTTGTCCAGCTAATTGAATCCCTTCACCAGCAGGCGTGTAGTCACGTGGTATTTGCCGCAAAACAATTGCATTGAACTAGTGAACAAACAAACAACCACTGGCCTGTTTTCTATTTTTAGAATGTTTACCTAGCATCGAGAAATGAAAGTGAGACTAATATTGATCTATTGGAGTCAGTCTCGCTAATAATGAAATACTCATTAGTGAACCTAAGTCTTATAAGAATACTATTCGACCCGCGGCGTAGCATACGCCGCTATTTGCCGGAAGCATTCATGTAGGCAGCGTATTGTCGAGCAGAGTGTATGCCTGTACTTCCGTAAGAACTACGGACAGGGCGTCGCCCTTGCTATCGCAATGTTCGCAAGCAAAGTTTACAGTTCGAGAGCAACAGTTTCGTCGATGACATTTTTCCAGAAATAAGCAACTGATAGAAAGAAACAGTTACCTGATGCAGGAATTTCGACTACATTGAAAGACTCCACGAAATATATGTGAAGCGGTGGCCATGGTTAGGAAACGAAGGGCAATACGAAAGGGCAAAATGAAAACAAAGCTACAGAAGAAAACAAACATGCAACTATTTGAATGACACTAGATCTTGACGTGTGTAAACAAAATACACACATAAATATAGTCAGAGTGTATAGAATGTAGAAAGAGAAAGATTAATTGTCTTATTAAATAGTATACATTATTCTGTATATTATTATCTAAATATTATAAGTTCCTCAATGTTTATATCACCCTTTCGTTGTCAAGTACGTCTTCTTCTAGTGTCTGCCCACAGGCTGTATTTTCTCCTATTCAATCTGAACATACTTGGCATTCCAACCCCATTGAGATTCGAATCTGAGACCCCCCCCCTTCTCTCTCTCTCTCTCTCTCTCTCTCTGTGTCTCTCTTTCTCTTTCTCTCTCTCTCTCTCTCTCTCTCTCTGTCTCTCTCCTTACGTCCTGGTCGTGAAAGGGACACACGAGCATTGCATTATTTCTTGACATAATGTTTTTACAAACAAATCGAAAAAGAAAATAGGATTTATCTTGCTTGCCCCAAATATATGTAAAGAAGTACAAGATTTGTGTGTATACAAAAACACAACTTAAAACACGTAGAGAGATTTATTGACTGCACTTCCATGGACGTAATGCCTACAGTTAGTACATTGTAGAGCTACTTACAAACAACTATTTCTAGTCACCAGGTGGACTCCATCCCATTACTAGGCTGACATTACATATGTATACATTGAGTTAGCATTACTATCTACAGCAGTTTTAAAGTTGTTGTTTTTTCGATTGACTAGATGAATGTTTTATTTTTTATTGCGACCTATTTCTATTTTTATCCCAATAACTAGCACCAATGATCAGAATCACATTGTCTATATTTCTCATCTTTTGACTAGTGAAGAAATCAAATTCTGAGAAATCCTTCGAATTAGAAAACGTTGTTTTGGTGTTCTCTTGAAACGTGACAGCAAATCATGGGCTTTAAACAGTCAGGCTCAATGCCCAAACAAAATGTGGATTGCTCTTGGAATGCAGCAGAAATGAAAAGTTGCTCTCAATTACCTACGCATGAAGTGAATCACATTCTTACAGAAAGAAACATTAATTGACTTTGTTTGCAAGGCCAAAACTTTTGAGAATATTCAATTGTGATTTAACAGTATTGAATGCAAGCCACAGTGAATTAAGTGGTCTTATCCAGATGAAGACTACTGTAAGGCCAGTCCATTCAATGACGTAATAGAAATAGTAATTTTTTTAAAGGGCTGACGATATATTTGAAATAGCATACCACAGTACGTCTATGGGAAGTATTTTTCTCTTCATGGGAGGGGAAAAGAAACCACAATAATAATACAAGTTCTGTGACTTTATGAAACAATTACTTTCCATTTAGAAAATTGATCACCTATCGTTTGAATCTTGTACATTGCCTGTTGTACGTTCATGATCAGTAATAACAGGTTGTACTTTGTCGCTCATTATTGATACATTGAAAGGTACGATCTTTTCTATACATCCGATCGAGGAGGCTGTTTTTTTCTGTATGTAATGTGAAGGGAAAAAAATAATGACAGTATTTTTCTAGGGTTATTTTGTTCATTATGTAATTCTATATGTCGGAGCTCTCTAAGAGCTTTGATAAGAAAGAAACACAACTTTGATGATCGAATATCATGACTTTCTATAATGAACCATAATGGCGATGCCATTGCCCTGTGGGGCGCCCCTGTGTTAACTCCACGTGCATTGCACAGTTGACTCTAATCCTTTCAGGTCTATGTGTCAAAAATTCATTGGTTTAATACTTCTTTTTTCAATCCAAACATATCAAAGAGTTTGTTTTTAAGGAAGTACATTTACACTAAAAAACGTCTCTGTACGCTTTGTCCTTACTTTTGACAAAACTTATATCAGCTCACTCTGTCTGTCTGTCTGTACACGTTATTTCTCTCACACCCAATCTCGGGTCAAGCTGAAATGTCCCACAATAAATAACGTGTGTACAAACTTGTTATCAGACAGAGTGAGTTGATAGAAGCCTTGTCAAAATAATAATTCCACTACTAACGCAAAACCTAACTCTGAATTACTATAGGACCTGAATTAAGTACTAGGAGGCCTAATCTCTCTACTATATTAAGTAACTATTTCTAGAGGAAGATTTTCTCAGTTTTAGGGTTTGTCAACGTGTACATTACACTAAGTGATCTGACTGAAGGATCAAGAAATGGAAACATTACACTAAGTGATCTGACTGAAGGATCAAGAAATGGAAACATTACACTAAGTGATCTGACTGAAGGATCAAGAAATGGAAACATTACACTAAGTGATCTGACTGAAGGATCAAGAAATGGAAACAAACCTAACGTTCCGTACACTAAAAATGCATGCAAGAAATGGAAAGAGAAGCGCAAAGAATCGCTATTGAATGCAAATACAATTGTCATCAATTATTTGTTTTTTTACCCCTTTCTCTGTTTATGAAGTCAACGAAACAGAAAAATATCCTCTTAGCCCTTGTTTTGAAATGAAGTCAGACAATCAACCAATGGTCTCACTAGTGGCTAATAAACACCTGTACTGAAGGAGTGAAAGAGGACGCTTAATAGTCATTTACACATCTCATCTACCTTTTTTTTTTGTATGCATTTTTAAGTGGGTTTTTTTTTTTGTATTGTTTTTAAAGCTCTACCCCCTTACCCGTCCCCCCTCCCAAAAAAAAAGGGAGAGGCGAGGCACTGTGCGTTGCCGTAAATCCGACCCTAATTTTTTGAAAGTTTAAAACACTAGCATTAGTATTTGGCCAGAAGTCTTACGTTGTACTTCATTTATCTTCCCCTAACTAGCTGCACTTTGTGATTTAAACAAAAAAAAAAAAGTAAAACCTGTAAAAGACATTACCAAGTAAAAAACAACTTTGTCCAATTAAAAATAGAAATAGATCTATATGACGCCAAGAAAAAGAGAGGAAAAAAAATGAAATAATTGAAAACCACCAAGAAACATTCTCGATCAGCAGTTGTTGAGAATTCAAATTGATGTAATACTTGGTATGCTGATTGTTTGTAAACTTTGGATTATTTTTTTTTTAAATACATAAAAATAGGATTTTAAAAAAATTAAATAAATGCAATTGGGTTATCTTTAAATGTTTACCAAACAATAAAAAAAATAAAAGACTTTTTTTTCTGAAATAAAAAATGTATGTATACTTTTGTATAATTTTTGAAACAATAAAATGTTCTTAATGTAATTGGATCGATTTCATGGTAAATTTTCTGTAAGTCCTAATGGTCATTATACACGCCTACTTGTTTCACTACAAAATGTCTACAACTATTGCCATTATATTTGTAACGGGTTCTCACGCCGTGACGTCATGCTAACACCAACACTACACTTGACTATCTACAGACTGGTGCCGGACTTACCGTTGGCGGCCACGGAGAATAGCGCCAGCACAAAAACGACAAGGAAGCTCAACTTGATGGCGTTCATGACTTGCTGCTGGTGTGTTCCCTTTGGATCTGATGACGCGCCAGGACGGACGGGGCCTTTTTGTGGACGGCACTCTTGCTCTCTGATTGGTTGACGTCGTGTCACCACTGCTCACTGCCTAATGTGGTTACAAATTCTTGACTTTAACACTTTATCGTCTGCTTTCTGTTTGGACAGACGGGACAGGGGAGGAGTGCGTTACACTACGCGATACCTTGATACATTCGTTCAGTTTACTTTTTTGAATATTACGTTCGAGCTTAAACGTGTTCGGTATTTCTAGTCAATGTCCTACTCGTAGAGTTACGTACGCCTAGCTTTAAGTTGTTTCTAATGGACACCGGTTTCTCTATTTCAGTTCAGTAAGGGTTAGTCAGCACCATTTAGCTGTTCATTTCGTTCGAGAATGCACACATTCTTTAATAAACCTCTACTTTTAATCTATGGGGAAAATATTTCTTTCTTAAGGCCTTGAATGAGAGATTGGCCCTTTAGAAAACCAACAATAAGATAAGCAGTCATTAACATGCCAGGCCAGTTTAACATTGAACCATATCTTCGTAATAGTAAGTTCATTGAATACATATGAAAATTAACTATGGAATAATAATAACATTAATATACGTTCTTATCACCGTATCCTGTGGTATCATGTCGTCAGTGGGCCTAACAATACAAGTGTATCAGCAACACGTGCATGTCTATTCGTTATCAAGTTTGGGTTGTTATTAGTTTACAGTTCAAAACTTCTGATATTCATGCTGAAAATATTGTAATCTACCTTTTTACCTGCTTGAGTGGGCCACTTTGGGGTCCGAATTTGGGTTTGTGTTTTCACACAAACTCTCTCTGTAACCTTTTTTTTTTTTTTTTTGGACATTCGACTTGAGAGTTATTTCCTCGTTTCGTGCTAAGCTTACAGTTATCACAGTCGTGGGACATGTCAGAATACGATGGAGGGGGGGGGGATAATAAACATCCGATACATTTTAAGTTTTGTTTTAGCTTTTTGTTCTGTCTGTCCGTCCGTCAATCTGTCCGTCCTTCCCGTTTCGATCCCAACAACAAGAAAAGACAATGAAAATCTGATATTGTAGATCTTGCTAAGTTCTGGTGCAACGGCTACTTTTTATTTTCTGAAAGTGAATCGTTTAATTTTTTCACAAAAATACACACATTTTTAAAATAATATTTCAGAGGAGATAAATCTTAATAATAGGTGACAGATTTCTTTGTTGATAAATCTAGCTTCGTTGATGGATTCGCGAATCGGTAAATCTAATCCAATTTAAGGTCACAATAGAAAAACTATTAATGAGCTTTTTTTTTTCTCATTTGTTAACAAGCTTAGTAACATACACATTCTGATGTTGTTGTTTTGTTTGTTTGTTGTTGTTTTTATCCGAGTATTCCTTTTTACTATATAGAGTACAATAGAGTCCACACTATTGATCATGTTATCGCGAATTATGTCAACATACATCTAAGGCAGGGGTTGGTAAATTATGGCACGCGGGCTAATTGCGGCCCGCCAAAGTGTTTTATGCGCCCGCGAACACCTACAGAAATCAGATGTGCCCACATAATATACAAATAAAAATGCTAATATATTTTTAAAAATTCTAAATATCTATTAATGATTGAAACTCGTTAACAAAAAAAGTTTCAAGTAAATGAAGATAAGTTTTATTGGCTGTCCTTCATACACTCAGTCTAAGACATAAGCTCAGGCCAGTAGTTATTCAATGCTATAAAGAACTGTGTTGAGTAGGGATATGCTTGGAACCAGATGGCTAGTGTAAAAACTGATAGAGCTCGATCTTTGACTGGGAAAAACATTTTTTTAAAGAATATCCCATCCGTAAACTCTAAACAAGAAAGTTTGCTCGAAGCTGCATGATATATCGACATATTTGAAACCTCCATCTAAATGACCAAAGCCGTCAGAGCTTATGGTTTAGAAAAGTACTTGAAGATTTTGAAACAAAATATTCCGATGTATCCGCTGGCTTAGCATGGAAAAGGTAATAAGAAGATTATAATATCTCAAGGATGAAATTGTTATGTTCCTTGAAGGACATTGACTGTGACATTGTTACTAATATTTACATGAAGAGTGGAAGACAGATTTCATGTTTTTCATGGCAGCCATTGCAATAGGCTGCTTGCATATGAAATTTAAGTACATATTAAATCTTTTCAAACAAGGCTTTCCAATTTCTCTAGTGCAGGCCTTTAAGTGAAAACAGGTTTTGTCATTTTCCTTTGTTGAAAAGCGAAAATATTGCTAGTAAAATGGTTAAAAGTACAAGACTTATTGCATTCCTTAATTATGGAATAAATAAAAGCAAATTTTAAGATGTCAAAAAAACAATTTTTTTTAATACCATCAGCTCACAATTTAGTACAGAAGCTGCTTCAGCTCCATAGAACATAGCTTCATGCACATTATAACCTGTAAGAGAAGTTCCAGTCAGTACTTCCACTGTAGCTTAATGGCTGCCAGAAGCTGTATTTCCACAATTAGAAAAACTTTGCTGCTAAACTTTAACATTATTTGGGTATACATACAACCTTTTGTTTGTGTGAAAATAAACAAGTGTAATCACAGGTCGATGGTGACTGACTGTAATTTGACATCAGTCACAAGTATAACAACTAGTAAGCTAGTTCCACAGTTCCGGAACATTACGAATGAGTGTAAACAGTTAAATACTTCACAGTAACTACAACTGTACATTTGTTGTGAAATGTTGTGATATAAAAAGTAGCGACTTTTTTAAAATCGTAAAATTGGTATCAGAAATCGCTAACTCTTGTTGTAATTCCTCAATTGGGAGTGTGAAAAATGAATGTACACTACAGTATAAATATGAATTAAAAGACATTAAACGGTTAGCTAGCGTATTTTTCTATGTTGTAAGTGTGTACACACACGCGCGCACACACACACACACACATATATATATATATATATATATATATATATATATTTATATATATATATATATTTATATATATATATTTATATATATTTATATATATATATATATATATATATATATATATATATATATATATATATATATATATATATATATATATATATATTAGGGTGGTCCAAAAAAAATAATTTTTGTTTTTGAAATTGCACACCCTGTCATTTGTTTACTTATATAAAAGTGAACTTCCATCCAAAATTTCAATGAATTCAGACTATAATTACAGGTTGCTCATTAACCATTTATTTTTGGCATGCTGTGTTGCATTTTTACATTCTGTTTCGTCACAGTAATCAATTACTTACACAGGTCAATGTGCTAGTTTTTTGTTTATTTAATCATTTAGGCAGCCACAACAATACACCAAACAATAAAAAGTCAAGAACTAATCATAATAAACTGCAATAAAACATATTTTGAAGTCTGATTCACAGATTTTATTTCATTATTGCAAATACAATTTTGTTGTTAGTCACTTCGTAGCCATTTTGGCAGAAGCTAGACTGGTCAGGAATGCGCTCCCGATTGTCTTTGACCACTTGAATCAGTTTTTGCATTTCAGCCTCAGATTTGGCTATTGACTGGTTGAAGGATGTCATCAATGCAATAGAACGTTCTGCGGTGTCGTTAACGACTTTTAGGAATTTCACAACATTGGCTGCTTGTTGAAAATGTGGACAATCACTCCAGTTCTCAGGATCAATGCCATTTAAGAGTGCAACGTCAAGTCCAATTGAAAGCAGTGCAGCTGTTGTGGTGGATGATATTAGTTCATGTAGTTGTGTTCGTTTCAGTTGCTCAACATTGGCAGGAGGAAATTTAATTCCTCTGACACTGGCATCCGAACCGGCTGCAATCATTGCCTCCACCATCATTTTCTTTTCAGTGTTTGCTACCTTATTTGAAAATAATGCCAGCCAGATCAATTCTGGGCCGAGATACCACAAATGATTTTGTAATTTTTTTGTGGCAGCAGTTGCAATTTTCTTGTTGATTTCAGAGTACTGATCAATCCTTGCTAACAGTTGTAGATCATTAATTGGTGCATCACTTTGCATAGGACATGAAATCCATGCAGACACATAAATATGAGTGGCAAATACACAAAATTCTGTCAAATTCTTAGTTTCTGATACAGTTTAAATTCGTCTCTGAACAGAAAAATTTTCAAACAATAAAATAACTTTGGCCATCCATCTGGCCATATGGTAGGCCCCAGGAACACGAAAGCAGTAGTGACTATTAGCTTGGTCATGGTCATTCACTGGACAGCCCAAAACTGTAAGACAGAGTTGTATCATTTCTTTGTAGTCTTCTCGCGGGATGTATGATCTTTCGGCTGACAGAAAGCTTTTTAAAAATGGCACAACATCAGATCGAAGCATCTGTAGAACAGGATGAATCATGCTGGTATCATCAAGTGGTTTGTAATTTGCATGATTTATTTTTGGCCAACATGCTCTGAATCGTTTAAACATTGCAATATTAGGACTACGGCTCGGACCAAAGAGAACCATGAACACTTCACCAATTATATCAACTCGTGTATATGATGACGACATGCAAAGTAACGTAGATTTCTGTGAAGCATTTTCTCGAGCAAGACACATGCTCCACTTTTTGTACCTGTGTTTGAAGCAGTGGTATCAAAACACATGCCTATAATGTTTTCAGATAGTTCCCATAGATTGAGCAGCTGGTATGTTGCATTGGCCTGTCCTTGACCTGTTCCTGCTGCAATTTTAGTGATACCCAATATTTTTTCGGTGTTACAACCTGTGACAACAACAGCAACTCTATCAGTATTTGATTGAGGATCAGTATTATTTGTTATATCCTTCATGATCTTCTGTCCCAATGAACCAGTAATGATAGGAAGTAAGTTTGGCACTTTCAGAAACTGTTTTCTTTTCTGTATGATGATGATAGCAAAACACTTTCAGCACATCACTAGTTGTGGGCAAGACATATGCTGGTAGTACATCTTGTAATTGTCCAATAAGCCATACTTCTGTTTTACTGCGAGTTAAACTAGCTTCAACTTTTAGTTTTTCCATGAGTCTCAGAATTTGTAGTCAGTGTCAGCAAATTATTCAAAAAACAAAATGGCCTATGTGAACATAAACACTAAACAATAGAATATTTATTACCATAGAATATAATAAAAAATTATTCAGTGCACTAAGACCAGCTATGAGTAAATGCTTAAGTAAGCAATAGCCAAAACACTCTGGTGTCTTGAGCAACCTCAAAATGTTGATATATTTGGACAATTTTTGTTATGTTTGTTCTTGGGACCAAAACAAAAGTTTTCAGACGGTGTGCTATTAAATCTGAGAATTTTTTTTTCTCCATGCTTTTATGGACCACCCTAATATATATATATATGCGGCCCTCCATTCCCAGAAAAAATTTAATGCAGCCCTCGATACAAAAAGGTTGCCCATCCCTGCTAAGGTCAATCAAAATGAACCGAGATCTAGATTTAACTAACAATCCTTTAATTATTTTTTTTTAATAGTAAACGAACTTTTAGATCTAGATTTCTAGATCTAATAATTGTATGATAAATCGTCTAGATTTAGACCTAGATAGATTAAATCTAGACTCTTTGTTCAATAGACAAGTGTTGGAAATATTTGATTGTAACCCCCAACTCCCTGAATGGTTTTCTCAACAAAATAGTTGACCTACTGAGAAATATATCAAATGACTATGAATGACTTTCGGCTCTACTTTTAGTAACAGTGAACAATTTAGCTTTTAACTTATTCTTAAATGTAACTTAATGATCATTTTGTTCCTCACACCTACATTTTGTCTTTGCTTCTCCTGCTCAACAAGTGAGTCACGATTTGTTTTTCCCACTCTGTAGTCCACGAAATATGTTTCACTAAGTAAAGTCAGGAAATGGAGCCTAAGATCAACAATGAATAGCTGGTCAGAAGAATTTCTCAGCCTAAAGAGTAGATGGCGTGTCAAATGGACGTCTCTTGGGGCAATAGTTAAACCTGTACGCGTATGTTTGTTCTGCATGAATGTGAAGCATGACCACTTAACGGCGGATATTTAGACTTTGATCCTAACCCTAGAAAGAAGTTGTGGTTGGCATTGGCACGAAACATTTCCCACACTGAACATGACAAAGAAGTCTGCGTTGATGTCATAAATCCATGTCCTTGATGCGCTCAGACGTTTCAACATTTCCCACACTGAACATGACAAAGAAGTCTGCGTTGATGTCCTAAATCCATGTCCTTGATGCGCTCAGACGTTTCAACGGCATTGAAGAAAAAGAAATGCTATTTTTAGCTTTGATTCTTCCAGGACAAACTTTGCGTTCCGAGTTTTTAATGAGCTGTTGGTATATTAGTTCAATTGGTTGCTGATCGACCTAGTGTCCGTGACTAGGCAACCTCTTTGTACTCTCCAGAACAAGACAACCAAACTTGTCGTGTTTGTCTGGGTCGCTTTCAAACTAACTATAGCCATCCAGCTAGTTTATTTAGTTGTACAATGTATACAATGAACAAGAATTTGTCCGATTCTGAAAACATTTTGATTTACTTGTTCTGGTGGTCAATCTTGAGTTATTTGTTTTATTTTCCAGGAGCTTGGAAACTGGATCGAATTAAACGAATTCCTTTTTTTTTACAAAGCGTATATCAACTCACTCTGTCTGTGTGGCTGTCCGTTAAAAGAGGGTACACGTTATTTCTCCCACACCCATTCTTGGAACAAGCTGAAACTTCGCACAATTATTCATTGACATAGACAAGTCATGAAGCAATTTAAAAAAAGTAACTATTTAGAGTCCCAGCGGTTCTCAACCTTTTATGCTCGGCGACCCCTTTTTACAATCCACCACTCTGCCGCGACCCCCCCCCCCACACACACACACAGTGATAGAAGCATAGACAATCACAATCCATATTTTCGATGGTCTTAGGCGACCCCTGGCAAATCGTCATTCGACGCCCAAGGGGGTCGCGGTCCACAGGTTGAGAACCCCTGATTTAGACAATTAATTAGTGGTAATTTATGATTTAATTTAATAGCAACAAGGAAAGCTAATAGTTGTGTATTCACATATACGGCTAAATTTGTTATATAATTGTTAACGTTATTTCTCCCTCATGCATTCTCCGATCAAGTTGATACTTTAAACAATTATTTATTGTACCTAACAAAACATGAATCAATAAACAAAAATATTCAATAAGTCAATTAATTATTGGTAATTAATTATTTTGTTTGATATTGAATAAGGGATATAACTTGTACATTATTTTTATATACAGTTTTTAGGACGGAATTTTTCCCCTTTCGATGATTTTTTTTAAGGGATTTTATAATTGCTTCTTTTCAACTTCAAAATGATTGTTTCACTTCGACAGTTTTCTTGTTGGTTTATGATGCATTGCGCCTTTAAGTTTATACAAAGCTTATATCATCTCACTCTGTCTGGTCAAAAGTTTGTTTACGTTCTTTCTCCCAATCTCCTATCAATTTGAAATTTTGCACAAGTATTTCTTGTACTTGACAAACTAAGAATAAAATAATAATAATAATAACCAGTTTGTTTCTATTAACTATTGGTAATTAATTATTTTTGTTGGTATCGAACAAGGGAAAAAAATCGTACTCGACAGATGTGAATAAGTTGAATTAGTCTCCTTGAGGAGGCTTGACCCCTGAGTGAACAAGTTTTTTTATGCATTTTAAAACGATCACGGAAACCTTCACACAGATACCTCCTTCTTCCCCCATCCCTTTTCCCAACTGGTCCAGACTAATGATAGGATAATAGCGCATTGAGAAAGCTAAAAAAAATGAAATTACGCTAAACAAAAACTATTGGTAAAAATATTTCTAATCACACAGATTTATCATTGTCAGTCTAGATCTGTCACAGATATAATGCCATGACTGATCCAAACTAATGGATACAATTACAAGTAATATAAGCTTTTGTTTTCAAAGTAATTTCGACGTGTTTTTCTTGTTCTTTCTTCTTGCTTACCTTCAATGGCCCGTTGCTCTCTATTAGCTCTATGTTAAATATCAAGTCAAGAAAAACTTGTTACGCTAGTCAAAGGCGCGCTCTAGTTGGCAACGCTGGCTTTCAACACGGCAATGTGTGTGTGGTTGACTGATGAGATAGTACGTTCCATTGGAGTACAGACATGCGGCCAGCTCGGGTGAACTGTTCACTCTAAAGCATCGGACCAATTGTTCTCTGACCGAGGTGCGGACAGTGCCAATGCGTTGGGTCTGTTTGACCTGAGTGGTCGATTATCGGCATTGGGCATAGTATTTACTAATTGACCTTGTGACCCTGTGTATTATCTCAGCACCGTCGGTAAAAAAAAAAAAAGTAGAAAGTACTAATGTTCCCCTTTCAGACCGTGTGGTCTATAATAAAGTCGGTCAAAAGGAGGCACTTAATCCCACCAATAATTGCATGAGAACCAAAACAAACTGAAGTTGTATGACTGACTGAACTGCCATTAGTCACAGCATCACAAGACATCAAGTTTGTGAAATTCTTGAAGGATTGCAAGAGTTTTGAGATTTTTTGACGCAATCAATGACCTATCATTCATTGCGACTCATTGATTTGAACAATGCGATTGATGAGTCTGCAATCAAGAAAGATTGAACGAAATGCATTGAAAAAAACAATAAAACCTGATACTACAAGGTATTTGACTAGGTCTCTTGTAATAAAACCTTATACTAGAAGGTATTTGACTAGGTCTCATGTAATAAAACTTGATACTACAAGGTATTTGACTAGGTCTCTTGTAATAAAACCTGATACTACTACCAAATACGGCGAAATCACTGCAGCGATTTTGGGTGCGGCTAGGAAGCATATCCCGCGGACCTATCCCGGCATACGGCATAGACCCGCCTGGTCCCGAGAATTAGATCGAATAGTCAGGGCCAGGTAACGGGCAAGGCGCAGAGCACAAAGAAAGGGGACCCCCGAATGCCGCAGGGAGTTCAATGCATTATGCCGGAAGGCCAGCGAGGTGGCCCAACGTGTACGGGCGGACCATTGGAGGGATGCCTGTGCCGGGCTGGATCTTCGGGATACTTCCAAAGCCTGGCGTCTTCTTCGCAATCTTGAGACCAAAGATTCGGCGCGTACAGCCACCCCATTATTGTCACCCAGTGGGTATCGAGTGGCAAAAGATAAAAAATGGCCGACTTGCTTAACAAATATTTCGCTTCGATAAGCAAGTCCGAAAAGAAGACAGCCACGTCTATAGCCCTTAATAAGGAGCGTAAAAGACTCTAGAGGGAGCCGGATGGGTCGAAAGACCTGGACACGTGCAATGCGCCCTTCTGTCGTGCTGAGCTGGACAGAGCGATAGCTAAGTGCAAAAACAGAAAAGCTCCGGGGCCAGACAAGGTTACTCCTGAGATGGTAAAACACCTCGGGGGTATTGCGAAAGACAAACTCCTAGAGTCCAGACTACCCAGGGCCTGACGCTGTGCTACCATTGTTCCAATACTAAAAAAGGGCAAAGACGCGACTAACGTTGAGTCCTACAGACCCATATCCCTGACCTCCACTATCGGCAAGATAATAGAACGGATGGTCAGCGAGCGGCTCGTGTGGAGCTTTGAGAGTGCCGGTATCCTAGCGCCAGAGCAGGCTGGCTTTAGGGCAGGCTTGAGCCCGATCGACCAGGTCACAGTATTCATGCAGGAGGTGGCCGATGATTTCCAGAGGGCCGAGAGCACATATGCAGTATTTATAGACCTAAAACAGGCTTATGACCGGGTGTGGAAGCAAGGCCTCTATCTGAAACTTAGAGCCATGGGCGTACACGGGCGGACCTATAACTGGATAAAACAGTTCCTGAGAGGAAAACACGAACACAGTTCCAGTACTCTCTAAGTGGGGAAAACACCCCAATCAGAGGGTTACCCCAAGGATCCGCCCTCCCATGTATCCTTTTCATGGCCTATCTTAACGATTTGCCCAGCTCACTCCGATGTCGCAAACTGCTATATGCTGATGATATTGTCCTCTGGTCAACCGGGAAGAAAGCTGACCAACTACAGGCAGCATTACAAGTCGATCTCCATACCATCTCCTCGTATTGTTCAAAATGGCAGATACGAATTAATGTTGCCAAAACGACCTGGTGCCTGTTCAGCCTGGGAATCGACATTCTTGGGGCCTTATTCGAGCTTCAACTCGGTGGGCTGTGACTCCAACGTGAAAACACGCCAAAATATCTAGGAGTCACCCTAGATAGAAAGCTCTCAATGCACTTGCACATCCAGGACGTTGAAAGAAAGGCCTCGGAGAAGTTAGGGTTACTCAGAAAGCTAGCCAGTACCAAGTGGGGCGCCCGAGCTGACATGCTCCGCACACTGTACACGGGGGCTGTCAGGTCCCAAATTGAGTACAGCCTGCACGTTTAAACAGGCTACCACAGTTATACGAGAGTGGGTACATGAAAAGTGGTTGAAATCCTGGGATGACTCCAACACTGCCAGGGGAGTCTGGCAGCACAAGCGTCGCCCAGATCGAGAGGACCCGTGGTGGAGGCTAAAAAGGTCGGAACAAACAACAATAGCGCAGTGGCGTACGGGACACTGCCCAAAAGGTGCGTACTTTGCCCCGTTCCGACCAAATTTTGATGCTTGTTGCCGACACTGCGGGGAATCAGAAGAGACGGTGGCGCACGTCTTGCAAGAGTGTCCGCAGCTCCGCGAGCTGCGGGAAGACGTATCCAGTGGTTCACTTTGTTTGTATGGAAGCTATGAGGCACTACGCCAAACAGCAGAGTTCCTTACCAGGGCACTACGGGAGTCCTAGGTCTCCCTGCCTTGTCACCAATTGGAGTTCATCTCAGATACTACAAGGTATTTGACTAGGTCTCTTGTAATAAAACCTGATACTACAAGGTATTTGACTAGGTCTCTTGTAATAAAACCTGATAGACTAGGTTTCTTGTAATGTTTATTATCTTCAACCTCTTATATTTGTTAAGTGTGTATTCTAGTGCATTCCTCGTCGCTTCAATAGCTTGGGACATCACAAGTTTACCGAGTGCAACTGAGTGTGTGGGTAAAGACATACTGAAATAAAATCGAAGTCTAATTCTAGACAAACTTAAGTGATGTCACCTAGCAGGTAGACCCTAACTGTATTTTTGTAGACATAACCATCTCTTTTTAGTCTTGTAAAAGCTCTATTTTTCACTGATGTAGACTTAACTTTTTAGTCTTGTAAAAGCTCTATTTTTCACTGATGTAGACTTAACTTTTTAGTCTTGTAAAAGCTCTATTTTTCACTGATGTAGACTTAACTTTTTAGTCTTGTAAAAGTTCTATTTTTCACTGATGTAGACTTAAATGCTTTTAGTTGTTTTTTTTTAAGATAGACTTGGCTCAGAATAATTCAGTTCATTGGTTTTCATTTTATAACATGGGGTACACACAAGCTGGTCACTAGTGGAGAAAGAAGTTTTATTTTTAGAATTGTATCTGTAATAAAAAAAAAAACTTTTGTAAGAAAGATTAGAGTAGGACACGATCATTTCCACCTCGCTCGCTTCCCAACTTCATACGTATATGCAGGTCCTGCTGTGATATATAGAGAAATATAAGTGGTATATGCAGGTCCTACTGTGATATATAGAGAAATATAAGTGGTATATGCAGGTCCTGCTGTGATATATAGAGAAATATAAGTGGTATATGCAGGTCCTACTGTGATATATAGAGAAATATAAGTGGTATATGCAGGTCCTGCTGTGATATATAGAGAAATATAAGTGGTATATGCAGGTCCTGCTGTGATATATAGAGAAATATAAGTGGTATATGCAGGTCCTGCTGTGATATATAGAGAAATATACGTGGTATATGCAGGTCCTACTGTGATATATAGAGAAATATACGTGGTATATGCAGGTCCTACTGTGATATATAGAGAAATATACGTGGTATATGCAGGTCCTGCTGTGATATATATATAGACAGATATACGTGGTATATGCAGGTCCTGCTGTGATATATAGACAGATATACGTGGTATATGCAGGTCCTGCTGTGATATATATAGACAGTTATAAGTGGTATATGCAGGTCCTGCTGTGATATATATAGACAGATATAAGTGGTATATGCAGGTCCTGCTGTGATATATATAGTGTGATGTACTTGTTCAGGCTGTCTTGAGGTCAACTCTAGATGACTTGAATTTCAATTAATTACTCTGCAAGCGTTTAAGTTTTATTGTTCGGGTGTATTCAATGTAGTTGATCAACAATACAGAATAAACAAGACGATCGATGTAACGAGTAAAGAGATGTAGTCAACACTGATGAACAGTTCATACTATATTTATTCTAATAAAAAGCCACAGTAAAAGTCTATGTCAACTAAACACGTCTTTACTCTATAGGATTCTATCGCTAACTGATTTTCCGGTCTCTAACCCAAAATATCCCAAACGTCACTAGTCCCGTTCAATATGCGTCTTCTAGGGTGCGTCGCTAAATAACTAATACTTAAATAAACTAGGTGTCTAACAAGAGACAGTTATAAGTGGTATATGCAGGTCCTGCTGTGATATGTAGAGACAGATATAAATGGTATATGCAGGTCCTGCTGTGATATATAGAGACAGATATAAATGGTATATGCAGGTCCTGCTGTGATATATAGAGACAGATATAAATGGTATATGCAGGTCCTGCTGTGATATATAGAGACAGATATAAGTGGTATATGCAGGTCCTGCTGTGATATATAGAGACAGATATAAGTGGTATATGCAGGTCCTGCTGTGATATATAGAGACAGATATAAGTGGTATATGCAGGTCCTGCTGTGATATGTAGAGACAGTTATAAGTGGTATATGCAGGTCCTGCTGTGATATGTAGAGACAGATATAAATGGTATATGCAGGTCCTGCTGTGATATATAGAGACAGATATAAATGGTATATGCAGGTTCTGCTGTGATATATAGAGACAGATATAAGTGGTATATGCAGGTCCTGCTGTGATATATAGAGACAGATATAAGTGACGTTACAAAACCGGTTACCACGTTGCCAATAATCAGACCTGAACTGTGAAATATTGAGGCCTTGTGCACATTGAAATTGGAGGTTTTTCTGAGAGGTTCCGGTAGTTGTCATTGGTGTCGCCCACTTCACACACATATCTACTTTTCGTCTAGCCATGACTCTAATCTTCTACAGGCTTGAAATTCACACTTTTGAATTCATTCAGTGTACTGTTTAGCATATATATATATATACTAAAATACACTTTTGTTTAGTATTTTTTTTTTAAATATTTAAAAAAAGAAAGCTTATAAATACAATTGTATTAATTAGTTTGGATTACTCGTGTAATTAAGTTTGTAATAGATCTAGACAAACAAAATAAATTTGTGCGATTAGATATATTTTTACCACTTGTTTTTGTTTAACGCAATTTCATGCTTTTAGCTTTCTCACTGCGCTATGATTCCATGGGACCAGTTGGGGGGAGAAAAAAAAAGGGGGGGGGAGAAGGAGGTATCTGGGTGAATGTTTCCGTGATCGTTTTTTAATGCATAAATAAAAGTTGTACGGCTTCGAACTCAGGGCTTAAGCCTCCTCAAGGGGACTAATTCGACTTATATTACCACATCTATCAAGTACGATTTCTTTCACTTGTTCGAGCCTCTGCCACCTACCAAGAGTGGCAGGACCAATGGGAGGCTGAGACTCACAATAAACTCAGGCAGATTGTGGCGGATGTCAGGTGGCGGTCCACATCTAAGGGTCTGACAAGGCGTGGTAGCACGACCATGTCCAGACTTAGGATTGGCCACACCTACATCACGCACTCTTTTGAGCTGAAGAAAGAAGATCCCCCACTTTGTGAGTATTGTGACTCTCGCCTCACCGTGGAACATATCCTCATCGACTGCCCCAGATACCAGGATGTCAGGGAGAAATATTTTAGAGCCACTAATTTAAAAACACTATTCAATAATGTCGACCCTGGGAAGGTACTGGGCTTTATCCGGGAAGTGGGGTTGACTACGAAGATCTGACTTATGAATTCTGTAAACATTAGATTTTTACCAAATTATTAAATTTTTACTACCTCTACTATTTTAACTGTGAATAGACCTTGATTTTAATGATTTGACTGTATGGAATTTGGCCCTTGTTGTGTGGAGGGAGAGTGGCCCTTGAGGGACTGCAGGCACGACATGGCCTAAATTGTGCCGTAGTGCCCAAAATCAAAAATCAATCACTTGTTCGATACCAAACAAAATAATTAATAGCCAATAGTCGCTTAACTAATCTTTTTAGCGGCTCCCGAAAGGGGGGAAAGACGCAATAAGTTTTGTGTGGAATATCTGTCCGTCCGTCCGGTTTAGATCTCGTAAACTAGAAAAGATAGAGAAAATCCGACATCATAATATTTTAGACCATTCAAAGTTCTGGTGCATCGGCTACTTTTCTTTTCTGAAAGCGAAAATTCTAATTTTTCAAATCACTTATGCAAGCATTTTTTTTTTCATAAAAATACACTATTAATAGTAACATTTATGCTAATGGTTTTAGATTTTTTGGAAACTACAAATTTTACTTTTACACAAAAAAAATGTTTAATTTTTTTAAGAGAAAAAATCTATTTAGTATGCATATAAGTTGGACATAATTTAAAACAACAATTAATAAGTACTTTTTCATATTATCGCGTGAACTGCAAAGCATTATTACCATATAAACTCTTTCTCTCTGTAATTATTTACCACATTCTGGTGGAATCAACGATGGTATCGTCAGTTAGGAGAGAAAGAGTTAAACTAATATAACATTGAACTAAAGGAAATTTTTTTAAGGAAATCCCTTAATCATGAGGAATAATAGATTGTCCCTTTAGAAAACAATTAGAGCAATTATACATTCATTATAAGACATTAGTTTGGCCAGGTTCACATCTAACTTTACATTCACATTCACCTATCTTTTGGCCTGTGGACCACTGGGGCACCACACAAGATCCATCAACCTTCTTTCTCCATTCTTCTCTGTCATTTGTCTTTGATATAATTTCAATCTGATGTTCTTTTTGAAAATATTGAAACCTGCCTGGGTGGACCACTTCGGGGGCCGATTTTGAGTTTGTGTCTTCACTCAAACTGTTTTTGTAACCTTTTTTTAAATTGATCCTTGTTTTGTCAAGTACTAGAAATTATTGTCCAAAATTTAACTTGTTCCGAGATTGGGTGTGGGTAAAATAACGTGTACAAACCTTTTAATGGACAGGTGGAAAAGTGTGAGTTGATATAAGCTTTGTAAAAACAAGTTTGAAAGACCATTGTGTTAGCCATCAGAAGCCATGCATTTAGATTTTGGCTTGTTTCCAACTCCTGCTGCTTCAGTATCACTTCTCTTTTAATTGAATCATTTTGTGGTTGCTACCAAAAGTAATCTCACTCGATGAAGATGTTAATAGATTTGAAATATGTTGACATTGTACTGAAAGTGAAAGTTAGTGGAAAGTCGACTATCAATAAACACGTGATAAGAGTTTTGTTTTAATCCATCGAATAAGTTGACTTTGATTGAATGCTGTCAGAGTCTCCAAGAGGGTTTCTCTTTTCTTATTTAGTGCATTCTATTGGATGAAGACTACTACGTTTCCCTAGGTTCGAATTTTGTTTCCATTGTTTGAAGTCAGGTTTGAGACTTGATTCATGTCTTCCTTAACTTTCTCTTTATTTAGCTTCCACTTGGTTTCAAAACTTATCAGATATTTTCAGTTTTGATAAGTGATAGAACATTTTCTCAGAGTTCTTTCCCTTTTCTTTCCCTGCTGCGAGAGTGAGTGGGCGTGGCCTGAGTGGCACGGGAGATAATGAAGGGTGTTAGCTCTTCGCACCACGAGATGCTCTGTTTCCTTTTGGTCAGTAAATAGCCCAGCACGCGTGCCTGCTGACCACTGACCCTGTTATTGCTGGCACAATTCAATTCTCTTCTTCCCCCCCCCCTTTTTTTTTTGTTTTTCAACAGAGAATTTAGCTTGTGGGTAGAGAAAGTCTCCTGGGTTTATTGCGTTGTCTAGTCTCTGATAAAATACTTCTTTTGTCTGTCTGTCTGTCTCTCTCCTTTTAAACAATCACGTTGTTGTGATTAGAACCGTGTCTCTAGATTAAAATCTATGGCTATTTATCTGTTTGTAAGGTTGACTTTTCCAGCTGTCTGCAGACTTATCTGTCTGTCTTTCTGTGTACGCTTAAGTAAAATCTAAGCGTTGACATTGTGTCTAATTAGGCCTAGGTGTCTGTGTGTGTCTAATTAGGCCTAGGTGTCCTACTCCCACCCAAAATGACGATGAACAGAACATGTGTACAGTAGAACGTCGTTTATCCGAACGTTTATTATCCGGAGCGTCAAATATCCGGACCAGTTTTTTTTTTTTATCAACCACATGTACTATAATGCACATATACTGTATGAATACGTTTTCGAACAGGCAATGCTCAACAGTTGTTTCGCGCGAGGCGAAAAGTGACGGAAAAACCCAAGGTGAGGTAAAATTGCGACATTTGTCACCTATTTTGCTCGTTCTTCACGCACGTGTCCCGCATGTGATGATTTTCAATATTCGTATAGTGTCCGGTTGCATATACTGCATGGATCGCTTCGGTTTTCGGTTATCCGAACAATCGCGTATCCGAACGGTGTCCGGTCCCAATTGAGTCGGATAAACGACGCTCTACTGTATTTTTTTAATGAGCTCCCTTGAGTGAACTTTTGGGGGACTATTGCTGTTGCTGCTGCAGTCAACATGGAGCCTACCAAATGAACAGCGCTAATGTTTTGGTTCCACGTTCCTCGCTTGACAGAGCAGTAGTTGAATGACATACACACACCACGTGCTCCATTCATTTCATGGCTTCTTGTTGTCTTTGTTCGTGTTGTTGTTTTGTTTTGAGTCAACTTCTCAACCTCCTCAGTATTATTGAACTGGAGACAATAGGGACTTAAGTAAAACAAAAAGTTCCCCTTTCAGACCTTTTGGTCTATAGGGCAGAAGATGTAAAGGTCGTCTGTTTCTGTGGCCTACGGTTAACGAGGGTGTCATGTAGCCAGCACAACGAACAATCGCCTTTACTTTTCCCCAACTAATGTCAGGTACCTATTAGAGCTGAGCGCCCGAAGATCCCGAAATTAAAAATTACAGTCTTCACTAGGATTCGAACCCCGGTCTCCGATTCGGAAGCCAAGCGCTTTACCGCTTAGCCACCGCGCCTCATATATTTATGCAAACTGAAGACTAAATGTTTATGTTTGTTCTTTGTGTCCAGGTGTGGAGTATGGACAATATGATCTGTACACAGACGCTGGTCAGACATCAGGGGAGCGTGGCTTGTCTGGCAGTCTCCAGGGGCAGGATATTCTCTGGGGCCGTCGACAGTACTGTCAAGGTAAGTTTGTGTAGCCACTTAAACATAGGTTAGGATTATTAAGATTAGCTCCCTAATGAGACCTATGCACGTAATAATCTGATCTCTGCTTCAACTTGTCTAGAATGAAAAGCACGATGTATCATTGAACCCTAGAGGAAATAGTCTTACATTTTGTTTCTAACTTGTATTTGTAACGCTCAAGAAAGGGCCCTCTGCTAGTGCTGAGTTATTACCTACACTCGTTGGTAAGGGGGGAAAAAAACGTAAAAGTGCCCTTAGTGTGTGGGGGTAAAACCGTTCAAGTCAATAGGACCCTATTGGCTTTCCAGCCCAAACACTAGGACCCTATTGGCTTTCCAGCCCAAACACTAGGACCCTATTGGCTTTCCAGCCCAAACACTAAGACCCTATTAGCTTTCCAGCCCAAACACTAGGACCCTATTGGCTTTCCAGCCCAAACACTAGGACCCTATTGGCTTTCCAGCCCAAACACTAGGACCTTATTGGCTCTCTAACACCACACACTAGGACCTTCTTGGCTCTCTAACACCACACACTAGGACTAATCTTTACAGTTCCCTTCCTCAGCTGTTAGTTTATGAAAAAAATCTGACAAGATTGAGACCGATGTTCCTCCGAGTCTGATGTGGGTATCTCAGTCTGCTGTGACCATCCCGTAAATTGCTTTCCATTCGTAATATGTCCCTTATCTTCCTTATCAAAGAAAGAGACCTATGTCAAAAAGTACCGCACAATCACTCCCTCACAAGAACCTCAGCAAGCTGTATCAGCGCTACTTGTTGACTAAGTAAGCTACTTGTCAGTAAGGAAGCTATGTGACTTAGAAAGCTACTCAGTGACTAAGGAAGCTACTTGTTGACTAAGGAAGCTATGTGACTAAGGTAGCTACTCATTGACTAAGGTAGCTACTCATTGACTAAGGAAGCTATGTGACTAAGATAGCTACTCATTGACTAAGATAGCTACTCATTGACTAAGGAAGCTACTCATTGACTAAGCTACTCGTTGACTAAGGAAGCTACTCGTTGACTAAGGAAGCTACGCGTTGACTAAGGAAGCTACTCATTGACTAAGGAAGCTACTATTTGACTAAGGAAGCTACTATTTGACTAAGGAAGCTACTCGTTGACTAAGGGAGCTACTCGTTGACTAAGGAAGCTACTCGCTGATTAAGGAAGCTACTCACAGACTAAGGAAGCTACTCATTGACTAAGGAAGCTACTCGTTGACTAAGGAAGCTACTATTTGACTAAGGAAGCTACTCGTTGACTAAGGAAGCTACTCGTTGACTAAGGAAGCTACTCGTTGACTAAGGAAGCTACTCGTTAACTAAGGAAGCTACTCGTTGACTAAGGAAGCTACTCGTTGACTAAGGAAGCTACTCATTGACTAAGGAAGCTACTCGTTGACTAAGGAAGCTACTCATTGACTAAGGAAGCTACTCGTTGACTAAGGAAGCTACTCGTTGACTAAGGAAGCTACTCGTTGACTAAGGAAGCTACTTGTTGACTAAGGAAGCTACTTGTTGACTAAGGAATCTATTTGACTTAGAAAGCTACTCATTGACTAAGGAAGCTAGTCATTGACTAAGGAAGCTACTCGTTGACTAAGGAAGCTACTCGTTGACTAAGGAAGCTACTCGTTGACTAAGGAAGCTACTCGTTGACTAAGAAAGCTACTCGTTGACTAAGGAAGCTACTCGTTGACTAAGGAAGCTACTCGTTGACTAAGGAAGCTACTCGTTGACTAAGGAAGCTACTCGTTGATTAAGGAAGCTACTCATTGACTAAGGAAGCTACTCGTTGACTAAGGAAGCTACTCGTTGACTAAGGAAGCTACTCGTTGACTCAGGAAGCTACTCGTTGACTAAGGAAGCTACTCGTTGACTCAGGAAGATACTCGTTGACTAAGGAAGCTACTCATTGACTAAGGAAGCTACTATTTGACTAAGGAAGCTACTATTTGACTAAGGAAGCTACTCGTTGACTAAGGAAGCTACTCGTTGATTAAGGAAGCTACTCGTTGACTAAGGAAGCTACTATTTGACTAAGGAAGCTACTCGTTGACTAAGGAAACTACTCGTTGACTAAGGAAGCTACTCGTTGACTAAGGAAGCTACTCGTTGACTAAGGAAGCTACTTGTTGACTAAGGAAGCTACTCGTTGACTAAGGAAGCTACTCGTTGACTAAGGAAGCTACTCGTTGACTAAGGAAGCTACTTGTTGACTAAGGAAGCTACTTGTTGACTAAGGAATCTATTTGACTTAGAAAGCTACTCATTGACTAAGGAAGCTAGTCATTGACTAAGGAAGCTACTCGTTGACTAAGGAAGCTACTCGTTGACTAAGGAAGCTACTCGTTGACTAAGGAAGCTACTCGTTGACTAAGAAAGCTACTCGTTGACTAAGGAAGCTACTCGTTGACTAAGGAAGCTACTCGTTGACTAAGGAAGCTACTCGTTGACTAAGGAAGCTACTCGTTGATTAAGGAAGCTACTCATTGACTAAGGAAGCTACTCGTTGACTAAGGAAGCTACTCGTTGACTAAGGAAGCTACTCGTTGACTCAGGAAGCTACTCGTTGACTAAGGAAGCTACTCGTTGACTCAGGAAGATACTCGTTGACTAAGGAAGCTACTCATTGACTAAGGAAGCTACTATTTGACTAAGGAAGCTACTATTTGACTAAGGAAGCTACTCGTTGACTAAGGAAGCTACTCGTTGATTAAGGAAGCTACTCGTTGACTAAGGAAGCTACTATTTGACTAAGGAAGCTACTCGTTGACTAAGGAAACTACTCGTTGACTAAGGAAGCTACTATTTGACTAAGGAAGCTACTCGTTGACTAAGGAAGCTACTTCTTGACTTAAGGAAGCTACTCGTTGACTAAGGAAGCTACTCGTTGACTAAGGAAGCTTCTCATTGACTAAGGAAGCTACTCGTTGACTAAGGAAGCTACTCGTTGATTAAGGAAGCTACTCATTGACTAAGGAAGCTACTCATTGACTAAGGAAGCTACTCGTTGACTAAGGAAGCTACTCGTTGACTAAGGAAATTACTATTTGACTAAGGAAGCTACTATTTGACTAAGGAAGCTACTCGTTGACTAAGGAAGCTACTCGTTGACTAAGGAAGCTACTCGTTGATTAAGGAAGCTACTCATTGACTAAGGAAGCTACTCATTGACTAAGGAAGCTACTCGTTGAGTAAGGAAGCTACTCGTTGACTAAGGAAGCTGCTCGTTGACTAAGGAAGCTACTCGTTGACTAAGGAAGCTACTCGTTTACTAAGGAAGCTACTCGTTGACTAAGGAAGCTACTCGTTGACTAAGGAAGCTACTCGTTGACTAAGGAAGCTACTCGTTGACTAAGGAAGCTACTCGTTGACTAAGGAAGCTACTCGTTGACTAAGGAAGCTACTCATTGACTAAGGAAGCTATTCATTGACTAAGGAAGCTACTCGTTGACTAAGGAAGCTACTCGTTGACTAAGGAAGCTTCTCGTTGACTAAGGAAGCTACTATTTGACTAAGGAAGCTACTCGTTGACTAAGCAACGTGAAAATGATACAAGACGTGCGCGTGTAGTCACTCAATGAACTTCTCTGTTTGTTGTCACTGT
>JAZGLO010003377.1:0-39657 GCA_036873155.1 Biomphalaria sudanica | reverse complement strand
GTTACAAAGATTAGTTTATGATAAGCATATCTGTAAAAAAATGCTGTTGATTTTAATTTATCAAACAGTGATAGAGTTTAAAGTAAGAAAGTAATAACAAAATAATATGAATATAGGTATGTTATATAGAAGATTTGCAAAAACTTCAGTAAAACGAGCTGTTTGAGTCATGTAGGTATTCGGCTCCGGCCGAATATCTAATTTTACTATCCGGTTATATCCGGCTCCGGCCGGATATCAAAAAGTACTATCCGGTGCACCCCTAATCTAGACTAGACTAATTTAGAGCCTAGTACTGTAATGAAAACAAAAGTTGACAGCCAAAACTATGATGATGATGTTAAAGTTCAATAAGTTGACATTTAATACTTAAAATAGTGACTAGATCTAAATATGCTAGATGTCTATAATAATAGATTATCTAGATATAGATCTTTCATTTAAATATATATATATACATATATACTAATATAGGCCAAAATAGGTATATAGATAAAAGATCACTAGAAATAGATTTAAAAAAAAAAACTATTTGTTAGTTTTATATGTAGACTATTGAAGACAAATGACACCTATAGACTACAAATGTGATTTCTCATCGGTAGTCAAAGTGTTCAGAAAAAGAAAACATCTAGATTGGTGAGTATGCTAGTATACCCGGAAATAACAGCAACAATGAGTGTTACAATCCAACAGTTACAAACCATTACCAAAACATTTGTTCTAGGTACAACATAGATCCATCTTCCTCTTTACTAATACAATAAGAATTATACTTCAATAAGTACGACATAAAGCTCTACATCTAATCGGTTATTCAAATACAAATGTGAAATTACCTCCTGAGATACAACATAAAAGAAAAGATGTTAGCGCCCAAGATCTATAGGACGCCATTTCGGCGTTGACTTCATAGTAGGCATTGCCCAGGTGGCGCTAGGAGCACAAGGGCACAGGTAAAGACAGGTAGATCTAGGTTTTACTTTCGTTTTGTCATAAAAGTAAGTTTAAAATAATTTAAAGAGGAAAATTAATATAATTATATTTATAGATTTTTTAAAATCTTCTTAGACTTTTTAAATACTATATATCAAAATTATATTAGAGATATAACTGTTAATTTTTTTAAAATTAACTCTGTAGTGTTTTAACTTTCAATTGCGACCCTTTACCGGAAGTGTTACCTGTGCTATGAATGTGTCCCTGTTGAACTAATGTTGTATTATTGCTGCTGTGAAGACAGGACTGTAAAGATAAAACTTTGCACAATTCTACCATGAACAAACTTGTGGTAGCGGTAACGATCCTGGTGGCTACTTTGATTGTGTTAGAGCAGAGTGAGTATTTATTATTCTAAGTCTGGGACAAAACAATTAAAGCCCTAGTCTCTTAACGTCTATAAGCATATCTACTAGAGTCTAACAATATGCGGAAGTAACACATCAAAATGGCGGTGATTGCTTGGTTTGTTATATATAACTGTCTTGTCTTGACTTCTTTTGAAATTGTGTGTTTTGTTTAATGTAAACTATTTAATTACATTGACACATTTTTAGACATAGAGCTATATCTTAATGCATTTAAAAGGCTACCAAATGATTCCTTTCACTTTCAGTTAGTGTGAAGAGACCTGTATCTGCTGTATTTTTAAAAACACTTTCTAACTTTCTACTCATTTGAATTTCTAAATTAAAAAGAAAAGGTATAGGCTGGATGTCATGCTATTAGTTAGCTTATCCACCCTCCCATATTAAAAAAAAGTGTACAGCCACTATGGACTAATGCCTTTGCTGCCAGTTCATTCCAGATTTTAGATGTAGTTGATGAGTTGAAACAACATACCATTTAAGAGTTATTGTACCACCATCCACATGAGAAACTCCCATTAGAACTCCATTCTTGAAGGAATTTGTGCCAGGTCACAGATTACAGGAAAACCATTCTTTTGAACCCAACTTCATGGGGATATATGTGTGTGGCCTATATTCCCTTTTGTGGGTAGCCTGATATATTACTGACCATAATTTCAGACAGTATACCCAGGCTCACAGAAGAGATTTTCTTTTGGTCCATGTTGTGTATTTGTAAGAATGGGGATTGTGAGTTTTCATGCTGTCTTTTCTTTGATGTCTTTGGTAGGGTTGTGACCAATGAGACAGCTATTGTTAAATCTTATTTTGAAACTTTTGTAGCCTCTAGTAAATTTAAGCCTCTAGAGTGTTTTTTTGTTTCTGCATACATACAAGACAAAAGCTACATGAATAATACTAGTTATTAAAAAAGAGGGGAGGTAAACTATTATTTTATCATAATTTTACTGGCGTGACCATTGTTGCTGAAAATTGACATTTATTTTATGACCATAATAAATTTTCTTTTCCTCTTTTGTTTTTCTAGGTTTTGCCATCAAATGTTTTGTCTGTAATTCATTTCACCAAGCTGATTGTGCCGATTGGTTTGACAATGTCACACAACATTTAGTCAACTGTGACTCTTGGCAACACAAGTGCAGAAAAATTGTTCAAGAAGGTAAGCTTTACATAAAATTGAAGTCACATTTTACTATCAAGGGGTAACAATTTGAGAGGTAAAATAAATTTCATCTGTGTCAGTGTCAAACAAAAGTTGTAACAGTATATAGTTAGCACAATTATATAATATTCAATGATATAATAGAAATGATATAATATTCTTTTTATATTTTTTTTTTCAAACCTTTATTAGTTTTGAAAAGTAAAATAATGATGCTCTATTTTTACAAAGCTTATATTAACTCACTCTGTCTGTCTCTTTGTCAAAAAGTTTGTTAACACATATTCCCACACCCTATCTTAGATCAAGTTGAAATTTTGCACAATTATTTCTTTTACCTGACAAAACAATTATCAATTAAAAAAATAATTACCAATAAGTTCATTAGCTATTGGTAATTATTTTGTTTGGTGTTGAACAAAGGAAAGAAATTGTACTTGATAGATTTGGTGGTATAAGTTGAATTAGTTCCCTTTATATGTGTAGAGAATTAGGTCATCTCTAAAAAGTTTTAACTTTGAAACTAACAAGAATAACTATAAAACTTTGTATTTGCATAACCTTGGTCCAGACAAGTGATAGAACTATAGCGTATTGAGAAAGCATAAAATAGCACTAAGCAAAAACAATAAATTAAAATACTTCTAATGGCATGGATTTATTATTGTTAGTCTAGATCTATTACAAATTTAATTACATGACTAATCCAAATTAATTCGTATAAGCTTTTTTTTTTTATTTATTTATCCCTTAGTTTGGTTGGAAGACCACTGGGATGTACGCTACCTTCGCCAGTGTGCAGCTGGTGGCAAAATTGGTCGATATGAAGGCAGGGAGTGTCAAGAAGTCTATGGAACATACAACATTCGGGTTCGATATTGTCATTGTGATAACCAGGATGGCTGTAACAGTGCACCTCATACAAAATCCCAAATTTCATTTGTAGTTCCATTATTATTAATATTTTGCACATTAATTTTAAGGCATATTCGATGAATGACGTGACAGTATGTTTGTGTGGTTTAACCTCTTTAGGCATGTGTGCATTCGTGTGGGCAGCACAGAAAGGATTGTGTTGTTTTTAAATTAAATTTTTATGCGATTTACTTCACAATTAAAAAATAAAGGTGTTTTAGTTGTAGGCCATTTTTTTTTTAAATAAAATAATTTAGTTTTTTGGGTTTTTTATTACAAAGTTTTAGAGGATTGTTAAACAGGGCTCTTTTGAAATATAATCCTTTAAATTTGATTCCTCTGAGTTTTAAAGAAAAGGGGGTATGTTATTGATTTAATGCATAGATTAATCATCTTTGAAGAGCTGTTAGATTTGTAATTTTTTGATCTATTAGAGTCATTAAATGAACTGTTTATGTTTTGATTTAGCCAATAAGATTCTGATGTATGAGAATGTAAACATTTCCTTTATTCTTTGATTATGTCAAGCTGTGGTCTAGTTTAAACTATACTGACATTAAGACTTTGAGTGTTAATAGATACCATTGGCATTCCCGTTTGTTTCCGTTCATTGTGTCAACTAACTTGACTGCTTTGATATTCCCTTAAATTCATTAGAAAATCACTATAGAGATCAGGAGAATGATGAAATATATCAAAGTGCTCACTGTACATTATCTATGACAATATTTTTTGTACATAATTTTTCTGTTAATTGTGATGATCAAAAATAGTTTTGAAAATGCTGTTTTCTGATAGAAAAAAAAAAAGAATGGATGTTTGAAGGTTGTGTTTTTTTTTTTTTTCCATGCTTCTTTAAGAACAAATGTACTGTAAATGAGAGATAGATACAATGTATATACTCATTTTGATATTTAAACATTTGTCCTGATGGTACTATCTTCATATTGTTTCTAAACATGCTAGGATCTGATCTTCTTTTGTTATTGGGGTTCTTTTATGTTTTTTTTATTTTTTATTTTGTTTGTTAATGAAAATATTGCCATCCTTTAGCTAAATTGTAAAAGTAGTTGATAAATTGAGTTCTTTTACATTTTCATTGCATAAACAAATCTTGCTGAATTTTTTTTCTCATTCAGTGACCAAATCTTTACAATTTTTTAATGCAAATTACATTCATTCATCCTTTTCACCATTTACTGTTACGTTACATACATAATGTTGTCCATTCCATTCCATTATACTCTATACTTATAGATTCTTTATTAAACCATTTTGTACATGAACCATTTTCTTATTGGAGATATCTTGTAAATATGTTTTATTAATGTGGCCTTAAAATAAAAGAACAGGTTGTAGTCTCCGCTGCTGTATGACATTAATAGAATATTGAGAAGTATAGAACACTCATTTTACACACAATAGTTCTGTGTTGGCTAATGAAAATTAACTTGCGGCCTAGTGGTGTAGCCTTGTAAGAAGAAAAGAGTATTTTCTTCTTAAACTAAGTCATCATACACAACTCTACCTAACTTTGTAAAGTTACTCTGATGTTGTGATGGCTATGCATCCAATATTATGTCGTAAGTAGATTGTTGACTTATTTTACTTGCCTTTTTAGACAGCATTTCTAAACATGTGAAGAGATCACAAATGATTTGCTTACTGGTTTTCTACAATTAAAATGTTCAACTCATGTAAGTCTACACTGTAGGTTTACCAATCAATACCATTATTGCCAATGGTAGGTCTGCAAAATAAAGCAAGTGTTCAACGGTTATCAACAGATAGAAAAAACTTTAAGAATGCAAAAATGTTTAGACATTATTGCATATTATGTACAGTTTTTACAAAAATAGCATTGCTCCTAGTTATCTTCTCCCTTTCTTGGAGTCTCTTTTCAGTGGTTAGATTATTGCCAGAGTTAATATATAGCAATTGATTTTAACTGTTTCATATGTTTCTGATTGCCTCTGTGGCCAACATATTTAAGCCAAATAATTGGCAATATGTTTCTGTTTGACAATAGGCAAAAAAAAAAGACATTTTCAAAAAATGTGTTTCTGTTCTTGATGCTCATGTAAACATTCCTAAACTATTACACTAGTTACATTTTTTTAAAATAAAAAAATACTATTTTAATAAAACAAAATGAGCATACTGACTTTTTTTTTCTTACTGTCTCTGTGTGTGTTTTGTCTGCAGGGATTGATTTTACATCATTAAAGGCTATTCATTAATAAAATTAAATTACTTAACTAGTTATATCATGCCTCAGATTGTGTATGTGTTCATCCTTTGAAGTCAGTGTCAGAACTGACTTACCAAGTCTACTGGAAAAACTTTGTCCTGAAATGGGCTAAATATTTTCTTTAGGGATATTCAGGATTAAACAGTAGTCTGTTGGTTTGTATGCTTCTAACTTTCTGGTGGAAAGAATTATATGGTCTTAATTCAAACCTCATGTAGGGTGGCAAGAGACAACAGTGACAAGTTTTGAACACTGTACCATCTTGAAAACAGTCCAAGTGCACACCACGTGGCCAAGAAGCCACCTAGTGCAGTACAACTACTGGAACAGTTTTCTATAATAAAAAAAAAATAAAGCAAACTCCACAGTTTTGATGGTGAAGTGGAAAACAAAATAGATATGTTTGTAAAATGTTTTACATTGTTTCGGATGTTCCTTCAGAGTTGAAGATAGTTTATTTCCTAGTCCAAACCTCCCGCAGGACGACGGGGGATGGGAGCGGGCAGGGTTTGAACCGTCGATAAATCCGAACGACAGTTCAGCGCGCAAACCGCACGACCAGGCAGCCATTGTTAGGTATTATTATCTATTTCTTCATAATGATAATGGCAAAGATTTGATTTGATTAAGAGTAAAAAAGATAACATCATGATTGAACTTTCTCTTGAGAATAGTATTGAATTTTCATTTTTACTAAACTAGATCTAAATTTATCTGGAAATCTAAAGATACATAGAGTCTAGATCTATACTTGTAGTATCATTTACAGTTTTAAAAAAAACTTCATTTTCTTTTGTCATTCCTGTTTGTACCATAAATTTCGAGCCCTAAATAGATCTAGATTCAAAAGTTCCGGGTTATATAAGGTCAAGGCAAAGTTTAGTGATCAAAGTTGACTCTCTAGTAACTAGATCTAGAATCTAGAGATTCCTGAGAATCTAAGCAAGCAGACAAAAGCACTCTTATTAAAAATCTAGAGGCTATATATTGTCCAGTCTGGTATTGATCTGTCCCAGATAAATTACACATTCATGGCACAAATGGGACGAATTTTAAGACTTGCAAATCGGGGCTCAAACAGTAGTCTTCAAAGGCTTGCAAGATTATATTCTACTGGCACGTATTCCAATCTCAAAATTAGTCTAAATGCAATGACACATTGTCAAATAATAATTAATATGTGGGGTTTTTTTTTAAGTTGCTCATTCATTCATTATAATCTACATTTGAGCATTGTCTCTTTTGTGCAATCTTTCTTTTTTAGACTAAAATTTTAATAACAATACATTATACATTAACTTGTAAGATAGAATAGAATCTACTACTGAGGTCTACTGTGATCTATATTCATGTAAGAAAATACACAAGCTGTAAAAAATGTCTGTTTAAAATATGTTTTGATGTTCCTTCAGAGTTGAAGATAATTTAGTTCTTAGTCCAAACCTTCCCCAAGATGACTGGGATGGCAGCAGGCAGGGTATGAACACAGGACCATCAAGACTATTGAATGACAATCCAGCTCACATACCACACAACCAGGCAGCCAGAACCATTATAATGATAAAGACACATTTCATATGCTTTATATAATAAACTTGCATGAATAGAATATATTAACATATGGATGCTCCAAAATGTAATTATCTTCTCTTTTGAAGAAATATCAGTAATATGCATTACACTATTATAGAGTGGTGAGACAGGTCTTTAGTAATAAAGTAATTGTTAAGTTTTCTTGACAGTTCCTAAACAGATAACACATATTCTAATATTAGTGTAACTGAGTTTAAATAGCATAAAAATTTTAGATTTATGTTCTTGTTTAATTTGTAAAATTTCATTTAATTAGTCCTAATGCTTTTTTTTTTTAATTTTGTCAGTATCAGGATTCCATATAGTTAATTTTGCCACTAATAACTTTTGTCTATAGCTCAGTATGAAAACATCAAGGTGGAAAAAAAGGGAGACAAGCAGAATGTCTTGCTGATCCAACTCAACAGACCCAAAGCTCTCAATGCTCTGTGTAATAGCCTCATGTCTGAACTAACAAAAGCCCTCCAAGAGGCAGAAGCTGATAAAGATATTGGTGCTGTCGTTCTAACAGGAAGTGAACGAGCATTCGCAGGTTGGTTATACGATAAAGAGAGGAGCTAAAAAATGTGTGATGAGCTGTATTTAATCTTTTACCTTTTAAAGATTCTATAAATATGTTTTAGATTTTGATAAAATTAATTTTCAACCTAGTTTAGAAGTAGCTAGGGCAGGGATATGAATTAAATTTCTAAAATTTCTTTATCAAATTCTGTGTACTTAATGCAACTTATTGTGAAAGGTGGACTTTTGTTGAGAGCCTAAAAATTTATGTTGTCAATACAAGAAAAGGAAGACAAAATATTAATAATATGGTGTTAATATTGAATCTTTTTTAAATGTTTGTTTATTGTTTGAATTATTGCCTTGGTACATGCCTAACCCATTCTAACAGCTTATAACAAAGTCCCACTCAGCCTTGTTTTCCTTGTCACTTTGAGCACATTGTAACTACCAACAAAAAAAAAATTTAACATTTCAAGTTTGGCAAGACATTCTTTTTTCTTAAAGCAAAACTGCTGAACAATATTCTAATAAAAGTCATTTTTAAGTAGGCCTATGTGACCCTTATTTTTTTTTCAGTAAAGCCTATTAATTTTATTAAATGAATTAAAATTTATCAAGTTAAACAAAAACAGTTAAGATCTCATATTAACAATAAATGGCTATAGAAGGAATAATTATTTTTAATGTATTCATTGTTCAGTTAACTGGTGTTGGCTAACCTTAAAGTGTTGACAAAGAACTAGACTAGTTTGAGTAAGGCAATGTAATGTGACATGGTATTTAAGGTCCTTTTTTTTTTTTTACATCATTAAGGCCATTATATCAAAATGATATAAATTAAACAATCAAAAAAAAATGTAAAAAATAAATAAATAAATAACAACTTTGAAATGATTTTCAGACTTAATGTTTATACAGTAATTTTTTGTCGTAATGTTATTGCTGTCATTTTGTGACATCAATCAATAAACATCAAATTTGAATTAATTCATTTTCAAATTATTTTATAAAACTTTGCTCACTTTTTAACTTTGAAAGAACAAAACAAAAGCCATTGACCTTGTTGTTTCAGCTGGTGCAGACATCAAAGAAATGCAAACAATGAACACATTCTCTGATGTTTACAACTCTGACTTCTTAAAAGGCTGGGAAGCTGTAGCCAGATGTCGCAAACCAGTTATTGCAGCTGTTAATGGATATTCTGTATGAAGACATGTAGTTTGATTTGCAGTAATCTACTTTTAAGATCTCACCCCAAAGCCTCTAGCACTAATCATATTGGCTTCTTTTTTGTCTCATCACTTAAACACTTGCAAATGTGGTTAGCTATCATTGTATTCAGGTGGGATGGTGGCAGCTAAATCTAAGTGGCATGGTATCTGTGTTTTGCTTTCTACACTCAACGTTATTTACATTTTGTGTCAATGGTGGTGGTATTTTATAGATGTCTAAAACTATCTAGCCCGCTCTTTCAGTTGGTGATGACATCAAAGAAATGTGTACCATGTCCATGCTGCAGGTGTTCACACTGAACTTTCCACCATTTGATATACCACTGATGCGATCCACAAAGTTTTTGATAGCTGCAGTCAATGGCTACGCTGTATGTTTGCTTAGCTGGATATTATTGTAACTTAGCAATAGTATTGCTTCTTAGTACTTTAAACAGTCAACTGGTTCAGATTATTCACAGCTCTTCCCTGACTTTATCAAAATGTTGATCAGTGTTTATTCTTCTTCAACTAGCCAGGTTTTTATTTATGCTGGGCTCAAATCTCTTTTACAGTCTGTGCCAAGTAAAAGTATTGTGTTTTGTTTTTTTTAGCTGTTCCACACTAGCATACAGAGTGTTGGTTATGCTGGGTTGATTTGGTAATAGGGTCTGTCATGATCAATCTTTTAAAATTATAGTAGTACATTCTCTTGCTTGGTGAAAGATTTACTCCTGCCAACCTTGCTCTGCAATCAGTTTAATGTCTGACACCAAAGCTATCCATTCTATTCTGAAATCCTATTTGGAAAGAAAAAAAATGTCAATGTTTTGGTCATTGCATAAGGAATAAGATTGTTTTTCTAATAGTCTTTATGATAATGTACACTGTCTGTTACTAAGTTTTTGCATTTCTGTTTAATGTTTAAAAAAAATCAAGATAGCTGGATGCTTTTAAAAGGGCTCACTTAAATATTTGTCGCTCGGACATAATTCAACATTTATCTTTCAACAGTGGGTGCCGATATAGCTGAAATGAGTCAGATGACCTTTGAAACGGTTGTAGCAACTGATTTTCCTAAACTTCTCAGAGTAGACTTTTGCAGAAAGCCAATCATTGCTGTGGTCAATGGCTATGCTGTACGTTCTCAGCCATTTCTTTCATTTTTCTTTTTTGTATCTTTATGTTGTGTTTTTCTTAAAAAGGAAGTTAACCTGTTTAGCAGAAGTTAATTTTTTTTTTTTTTCAATATTTTTTTCTTTTGGAAAATGTTTGACCTAAAGTGATTTCACTTGTTACCTATTTGCTTTTACGTTTCTTATATATACAATTTCAACAATAAATTTGAAATAAATAAAAAGTATATTTCAATCTTTACAATTTTTCTAAACATGGTTTCATTGATTTTGTTTATTGTACTCTAGCTGGGTGGAGGCTGTGAGCTGGCAATGATGTGTGACATTATCTACGCTGGGGAGAAAGCTCAGTTTGGACAGCCAGAAATTACATTGGGAACCATTCCTGGTATTTGGTTTACTTATAGAAGAATTGATTGAATATTGTCTCACACATACATTTGTTATTTGGTACAGAATCTACGCAAATGGAATAAAGCTGCTGGAGTGAAGTAATGAAATATAGAAATTTTTAACTAATGTTTGGAAGTGTGATATAGAAATTTTTAACTAATGTTTGGAAGTGTGATCAACACACCCTGTTTAATAGTTGTTCCCATAAACTACACATAATTTAAATGAACCTACATTATAAATAACTAGCCGGATATGACCTGCAGGCCTTTGTCTGTGTATCACTTATCTAGTGCCATGTTCCCTTACATAGCTAATATAAAATGTGTTAAAAAATGTAATTCTTCAATAGAGATAAATTTAGGATTTTTATTTTTAAGGCTACTTGTTGTGGGAGAGACATAACATACAATACGATCTTCACCATGATCATAAGAACATTCATGACAAATTTTATCAAGATTGGTCAGACGGTTTTGAGTTCTATTCAGGAAATACATCATTACAGTACATACAAACATACATGCTCCTTTCTACATTGTGCTCTTTAGATTAGATAAAGGTCTTGAATGGGCTCTATAGGTTTATACTATTTATTTCATATAATACAAAAGTGACACAGTAGTCAGAGGCAGTGAACTATTATGAATGTTAAACTTTGATATTTCATTTCATTGTTTAATGTAGGTGCTGGAGGAACTCAGAGATTAACAAGAGCTGTGGGAAAGTCAAAAGCTATGGAGATGGTGCTCACTGGCAATAGAATATCAGCACAAGAAGCAGAGAAAGCTGGTAAGATGTAGAAGTATTTGAATATCCCAAATAGAAACTCCAGCAGATTTGTATCTTGAGACCCTTTAGACTTACTTAGACTTAGGTCCTCCCGCGCCGTTCGGCGCATTGGGCGGCAAGCTGTCTCCATAAAGATCTGTCACTGGCTTATGAGACCCAAGTGTAATCATTCAGATTTATAAATATACTTTTGTTTTGTTTTACCAGTAAATAAAACAATGTTTCAATGATTTACTTACTCCTTTCCACAATTTTTTGCAACTAAAGGGCAATAACCTTTTATGTAAACTTGTAGATGGATAATGAAAACTGAAACATTCATTATCTAAACATTTCTTTTTTGTTATAATGATAAGTTGACAGTTAATGCTAAAGTAAATATAAATAGAAATATCTTTTCTTATATAATAAAGATGTTACTTCAAAAAAGAAGATGATTACGTCCTATGCGTCATGCATTTAGTCGTGCATATTAACCAATGACCTAAATTCTGCCAAGTAATTGGTTTTCCTGGCTGGCTTAGGCAACCCATTCCATGCTCTAATAGCACTAGGGAAGAAGGAGCATTTGTACAAATTTGTCCTAGCATATGGAACAAGCAATGTGACTTTATCTTTGTGTCTTTTTGAGTATTTTATTAAGTTTAGTTTTTGTATTTGAAGATTTTGATTCAGTGTTTTATGTATAATTGCTACTTTACTTTTAAGTCTTCTAACCTGAAGGCTTTCTAAATTTAGTGATTTTACTCTAGTCTACATGATTATGATAGTAATTTTATGTGATTAGGATAATGTCATTAAAAAAATGGTAAAATGTAAATGTATGGGGAAATTATGGCACAGTGAAAATCTCTAAGCATACCATTTGTAACTTATGGTATGTTTGTTTCAGGTTTGGTTAGTAAAGTTTTCCCCCCTGATCAAGTTGTAGGCGAAGCATTAAAAACAGCAGAAAAAATTGCCAGCTTCTCAAAGACCATTGTAGCTATGTGTAAAGAAGCAGTGAACACAGGTAATTGTAAAGTTCCATGGTACACAAGATCTATGAGTGATGACAATACTATTTTTACCCAATTGCATTTCATCATATTGCCTTTTTTTTTTTTTTTTTTTTTTAAACTTGATTGCTCATTTATTTCTTCTTTATTCAAATGATCCACTTGTTTGGTACAATTTGTCACTTGCTGTTGTTAACTTTGAAATGACCCAAATTTTTTATACATAAAATTTGGATGCCAAATGGCAGCATTCAAGAAAGTAATTACTAAAGATTATGATTCAATTAGCAGTCTACCTATTTAATGTGAATGTTCATGTTTTTATTTTAGCAGTCTCAGTTTTTTCTTTTCATCACTGAATGAGTTTGAATATAGATCTATTTGATTTGTTCTTTTGCTCTTTAGGCTATGAACTAACACTAGCTGAAGCCATCCATTTTGAAAAGAGATTGTTTCATGCAACATTTGCCACAGTAAGCTCTAATGATATTATATTTTTAAATTATTTATTATTGTTATTGTACTATAACGACTATATAAAAAAAAGTGGCTTAAAGGAACCACAAAATGGTCTCTTTTTTTAACAATAGCCAGGACAATATTTTTCCATTGCATAGCAATATCTTATTTCAATTATAAAGTTAGAAAACAACCCCACCCTCCTTACAGAACTATATGAAACAAAACAGCATTTCCACTTTGAAAGCCCCAAACCAATCCATCTTAAAGTAAAGTTTTTAAATAATCTTAGCAATATTTTATTTTCCTTAAGTTATTCTATTAATTGTTTTTCCCTTTCAGAATGACAGGAAAGAAGGAATGACAGCCTTTGTTGAAAAAAGATCCCCCAATTTTAAGGATTCATAAATTTGTGATCAGCAAAGGTTTCTTCTAGATTTTGTTATTCTTTACTATTTATGTGTACATTCATCAAGTATTGATTTGTTTGTACAAATATTAAACAGCTTGAACCTAACAAATCATTTTATTTCTCTTTTTGTTTTAATATTTCTTCAATAGATATGAATAAATCTATTTTAATATTTCTATCAATGTTGGCAATCACACCCATGGCTTTGCATTTCTTAACTATCCGCATGCAACAAAATCATGATCATTATCGTTTACCAACGGCAAATGTATAATCAGACTGAATTGAACAAGTTCTTTGATTGAAACTTTTTAAAACTGACAAAAAAAAACAAAAAAAGGGTCAGCAGACCCTAACATGTATGAATGTAAAGTTGTGAGAGGTATTTAAATAAAAATAAAAAAGGTTATAACTAATAGTTCTAAAGGATTGATTTTTTTCCCCATCAGTAATTTCAAGAGTTGTCACAGCCATAAAATATCTTTGACTTATATTTTTTTATTTTTTTTTTTACATTCACAAAAAATAAATATTTGACATTTAATAGGGAAAAAAATGTAAATTAGTTTCAAGATAATTGACATCACATCTTTAATTAGTAGCAACTTCCAAGAATTATTTTTTTGTTCTGGTATAAAATACATTTGAAAATTAAAATGGCCAAAGTCTCAGTGAAAAGTTTCATAAGTTCCAATAAAAATCTTAAGGCTTAAGTTAAACTTGCACTACAGTTCAAAAAATTACTTCATTGCCAACAAGATTTTAATATACACACACAAAATATCTGAACACATGAAACTTTTGTTTTTAAACACCCACATAAAATAAGAATGCAACAAAACAATTAAAAATGATTTAAAACCAAAAATAAATGGATTTGATTTTATATCAACTGTGAAAGACAGTGACAGTATTAAGAAAAAAAATTGAAATTAAACATTCTTGTGGAATCAAAGAAATGAAAATACAAAATAGTTTAAACAAGAGGCCCCAGAAATTTACAGATAATCTGTAAAATCTTCATAGGCTCCACCAACAGTATCTCCACTGGCCCCAGTGGGTGGCCACATATGAGATGGACTAGCAGGTTGTTCAGTGGATGATTCTTCTGGCTGATGTTCCAGTATTCTCTGTTTGAGTAACTTGATCTGTCTCAGTCTCTCTAACCAGTTGGAGGCAAACACTTCAGGGCTTCCTACAGTAGACTGCTGGCGTTGTAACACCATGGAAGCCAGCTGGTTTTGTAAAAAAAATTAAATTATACAACAGTGACTGATACGTATAGTTTAATATTTAAACATTGATTGAAAATACATAAAGAATCACATATACATATATTTAGTTCTTGTTGTTTTTAAGTTCATCAACTTCAATTCAGGATATTTTATACACAATCCATTTACACACATTTAAGACTTTGAGAAAAAAAACTTGTTGATGCAGGTGAAGAAAGCTAAGTAAAATTAAATAGACCCCTTCCCCAGCAGACAACAGCATTGGCTGGATCGGATGAAAAATATGCATAATTATGTGAAATACTGCACTCATCCATAATCTTTGGAATCGAAGACATTGCCATTAATAAAAAAATTGAAAGGGAAGGATCATGTAGCTAGGTATCATTTCAGAATGTAGATAATGGTAACATTCAAGACTAAATTTGTAAAAATTATTTTATCTTAACACCATGTGCTTCAGAGAAGAGAGACTAGTGGGTATGTTTTTCAGAGAAGTGACGCTGGGTGTGTATGTCCTTCAGAGAAGTGATGATAGTGGGTATGTCCTTCAGAGAAGTGATGCTGGGTGGGTATGTCCTTCAGAGAAGTGAGTTTAGTAGGTATGTCCTTCAGAGAAGTAAGGCTAGTGGGTATGTCCCTCAGAGAAGTGAGGCTAGTGGGTATGTCCTTCAGAGAAGTGAGGCTAGTGGGTATGTCCTTCAGAGAAGTGAGTTTAGTGGGTATGTCCTTCAGAGAAGTGAGTTTAGTAGGTATGTCCTTCAGAGAAGTGAGGCTAGTGGGTATGTCCCTCAGAGACGTGAGGCTAGTAGGTATGTCCCTCAGAGAAGTGATGATAGTGGGTATGTCCTTCAGAGAAGTGAGGCTAGTGGGTATGTCCTTCTGAGAAGTGAGTTTAGTGGGTATGTCCTTCAGAGAAGTGAGTTTAGTAGGTATGTCCTTTAGAGAAGTGAGGCTAGTGGGTATGTCCCTCAGAGAAGTGAGGCTAGTGGGTATGTCCTTCAGAGAAGTGAGGCTAGTGGGTATGTCCCTCAGAGAAGTGAGGCTAGTGGGTATGTCCTTCAGAGAAGAGAGGCTAGTGTGTATGTCCTTCAGAGAAGTGAGTTTAGTAGGTATGTCCTTCAGAGAAGTGAGGCTAGTGGGTATGTCCCTCAGAGAAGTGAGTTTAGTGGGTATGTCCTTCAGAGAAGTGAGTTTAGTAGGTATGTCCTTTAGAGAAGTGAGGCTAGTGGGTATGTCCCTCAGAGAAGTGAGGCTAGTGGGTATGTCCTTCAGAGAAGTGAGGCTAGTGGGTATGTCCCTCAGAGAAGTGAGTTTAGTGGGTATGTCCTTCAGAGAAATGAGGCTAGTGGGTATGTCATTCAGAGAAGTGAGTTTAGTGGGTATGTCCTTCAGAGAAACAAGGTTAATGGGTATGTCCTTCAGAGAAATGAGGTTATGTCCTTCACTGCCAAGTCAAGACATATTGCAGCTTGAAATATGATATACACATTTCTAACAAGACATCCTGATCTTTTGTCTTTAATTTTCTCAGCAAAATGCTTGCACTGGTGAGGTTTATTTGTTCATTTGTCTAACATCTGAATAACACAATAATTCCTAAATTTAGATTTCTAATTAGTCTTCAGAAACAAAGATGAAATTACTTACATTACAGTTAATTGCAATCTGTCTGACCAGCAGGGGCAGGTTTAGATCAGATATAATCTTAGTATGTGTGTGTCCCAGTATGTCAGCAATATCTGAGCAAGAAATACATAAATGAATTACATTACACATTTCTAACATTGGGCTACCGCTAGCAAGCTTCAATAATACAATATTTTTTTAATGCTAAATTTAATAGTTTCACCTGTCTCAATATATATATATAAAGTAAATCAAACTAACAAGACTCTAAAAAATTATATTATTTCTTTCCTTATCAATCAATGTCTCAATGACAGTTTTTCATATACTCAAAAAAAAAAATTAATAAAGGACTAATTAAGAATCATACAACTTTCTGATTCTTAAACTTACAATTTACGTTAAGATGTAAGACAAATTTCCTTATGGATAATAAAGATTATTATTATCATTTCTATTGTTATTCATACAACTTTCTGATTCTTAAACTACCAAGTTAACTAGATTGCTTTCATTTTCTGTTTTATTGTTCAATGAAGAACATTGACATTTCTACTTAAGGGTAGAAGCATGAGTCATAACCAAACAGCTAGATCATATTCAAACCATTCACAATTCATGCTAGCATACATCAAGCCAAGCAAAAAAAAAAAAAAAATGCAGGAGGCATAGTGACATCAAAGTTCTCACAAAGAATTCATGAAATCATCTGTAGTAAATAAGTCAATGCTCTGAGGCTTAATTCTACAGATTTATAATAAGCAGCACAAAAATATTTGCAGGTTTGTTTTTTAATACAGTTTTTTTTCACTAAATAGACTTAATTTCTAAGCACTGAATGAGACTGCTAATGCCACTATGAAAGTGAGAGCCACAGCAAAAGCATAGTGCTACAAAATACATTTTCATTAACCCCTGCCCTCCAAATCACCACAACCAACTAAAAAATATATATATAATAGTTAGAAAAGTATAGTAATTAAAAAAAAAAACAACAGCCATTTAAATCATCCCTGTGTTGATCTTTACATCTACATCATTTGAATGTATTCAAATGGAATATATCATTTGGTTTCCATTGTACTTAAGAATGTGTTTGTCATTCTAGATGAGGAGGAGAAAAAAATAGTTCCTATCACTAACTGTAGTGCGCTATGAAAGTATGGCTGAGTGAACATTTTAAGCAATAGGATTCAAAACAAACAAAGCCATTATGAGGTGCAAACAAATAGCCTCATATGTATAAAAAAAATAAAGCCAAAACATGGAAAGCACAAGCAGAAAATATCAAGATTTGATCTTTATCTGGCTTACCCTTCATTGCTCCTAAACCTGGGCAGGAGAAACAAAAGTCAAATCTAAAATATAAGCAAACACCTTTCACCATCCACACTAGCAAATATGTAAGGCCCAGATTAAAATGACCTGACTTGATGATAACTGTAGATTTTATCAAAAGCTTGTTTGGTATTTAGTATTTGGTATTTATAAATTGTCTTATTGATTGTAACAAACTTAGCCACATCTGTTGCAAATAAACTAAAGTCAATCTATTGTGGGCTGCAAAAAGGGTTTGGAACAAGGAAATTTGAGCATAAGTCCTGGTGTAGCATAGAATTTCTCTTAGTTTAGAGATAGATACCATTCTATAATTCTCCTAGTTTACAAATAGAGACCATTCTACAATTTTTCTAGTTTACAGATAGAGACCATTCTACAAATCTAATAGTTTACAGAGTGACCATTCTACAATTCTCTTAGTTCAGAGATAGATACCATTCTACATTTCTCCTAGTTTAGAGATAGATACCATTCTACAATTCTCCTAGTTTACAGATAGAGACCATTCTACATTTCTCCTAGTTTAGAGATAGATACCATTCTATAATTCTCCTAGTTTAGAGATAGATACCATTCTACATTTCTCCTAGTTTAGAGATAGAAACCATTCTACAATTCTCCTAGTTTACAGATAGACATCCGTTCTACAATTCTCCTAGTTTAGAGATAGAGACCATTCTACAATTCTAATAGTTTACAGAGTGACCATTCTACAATTCTCTTAGTTCAGAGATAGATACAATTCTTCATTTCTCCTAGTTTAGAGATAGAGACCATTCTACAATTCTCCTAGTTTTGAGATAGAGACCATTCTACAATTCTCCTAGTTTAGAGATAGATACCATTCTACATTTCTCCTAGTTTTCAGATAGAGACCATACTACAATTTCCCTAGTTTACAGAGAGACCATTCTACAATTCTCTTAGTTCAGAGATAGATACCATTCTATAATTCTCCTAGTTTACAGATAGAGACCATTCTACATTTCTCCTAGTTTACAGATTGAGACCATTCTACAATTCTCTGAATTCAGAGATAGATACAATTCTATAATTCTCCTAGTTTACAGATAGAGACCATTCTACAATTCTCCTAGTTTACAGATAGAGACCATTCTACAATTCTCCTAGTTTACAGATAGAGACCATTCTACATTTCTCCTAGTTTAGAGATAGATACCATTCTACATTTCTCCTAGTTTAGAGATAGATACCATTCTACATTTCTCCTAGTTTAGAGATAGATACCATTCTACAATTCTCCTAGTTTACAGATACAGACCATTCTACAATTCTCCTAGGTTACAGAGAAACCATTCTACAATTCGCCTAGTTTACAGATAGAGACCATACTTCAATTACCCTAGTTTACAGAGAGAACATTCTACAATCCCCTAGTTTAGAGATAGATACCATTCTACAATCCTCGTAGTTTACCAATTGAGATCATTCTACTGCTAAAGGAATAGAGTATCAACATTTTAAAATGTATTTGATTAGATTTAATTACTGACTGATTGATGAATAAAATTGATTGATCTGTAAGATAAGATAAGATTATTTTTATTGATCCAATCAAATGGATATCCAGTTTGACTAGAATTGACAACCTCAGCGTAACTACTGTACAATAACAATATAGATGCAAATACGAACAACATTCAACCCGAAAACACATACACACTTATAATAAGCGCTTTTTAAATTAGATTTCTATGTACTCTTAGGTGACGAAAGATGATCTTGTAACACTCTGACCGAAAGGAGGACGAAGGAGTTTTTAGATCTTTCTGTTTTAGTCCTAATGGAAAGGAGACAACCACTTTGTTCAGATCTTGTGTAACAGTGGTTTAATAAGTGCAGGTTATCTTTAAGAATCAAGAGTGTTTTGGAAAGGCATCTTTCATGAAAAAGCTCTTCAAGATATGGTAGCTGTGTTCGAGTGATATGTGATGCTTTTTTAATTAGTCTATTTAGTCTAAGTCTTCGTGCCAGTGAAGTATTACCATACCAGCAAGTGATGGCAAAGTTAATTAGACTGCTGATGGTTGCTGTATAAAAAAGTTTAATTATTGTTTTGTCGATGCCCATTTGTCTTCAATCTAAGATTTTAAATGATAACTTGAACATTATATCATTATTTAAATATGAAACAAAAATTGTTTGTATAGAACAATCATATATTTTATACCTTGCATTTAAGAATATTTCAAAAATTGTACTTCTGAAGCAACACAAGCATTTCTTTAAAATAAAAAGACTCATCCAATTTGTGACAGATAACTGCAATACAACAAAGAGAAAAGATCCCCAGATACAAATCGGTTTAGTGGCCAATACCTACTCAATTTTTGAATAATTTTAGAACAATATTTATTTTAACCCAACTTGTTACAGACAACTGTAATACTACAAAAAGGAAAGATCAACAGTTAAAACATTTCTTTAGTGACTACCAATTTTAGTGAAGATCTCTGATCTAATTTTTTAAAAATATATTTTTAAAACATTTTAAAAGTTTTAAATACAACACAGTATTTCCTTACCTTCTTTGGTTAATAAAGTCACAGCATTGCTTTCATAATCCAAAGGTCGAATGATAATACTAACAAAGTTAAACTGACCCTGGCAGAAAGTTAAAAACAAATGATTGAACAATAAAAAAAAAATTACCAGTTTCTTATTCAACATTAATTTTTTAACTTCTTGAATATTAACAAAATATTAAAATGTTATATTTTATAATCTCGTACAGTTATAGTTCCACTTTTATAATCCTCTGAGCTGTCATTGTAAACTATAGTGACAAAATCATTCCCAATATGACTTTTCTTGTTTGTAAAACGTGTGTCACCTTGTCGATTGGGCATCAGTGTTGCAATATGATAGATAACTGAAAGAAAAATATCATTTAATTATTGTCTCACACATATATCTCATGCACTAACATCAATATGCTATGACTGGGGTAGAATCAGCTTGCACATTAACTCTTTACCTCTGTAATTATTTTCCACATTCTGACAGAATAGTTCTTTTTTAACATTTGAACATTCTATCTTGTGATGATAAAATTTCAATAACATTTTTGTTTGTAACCAGAAAACTTTACTTTTGGTATAGAATTATAAGAAAATACATGCTCTTTTTATATAACACAAATACATGTTTATTAATCCAAAAATTAATTTAATTTAATGGGGTCAACTCAACGATGGTATTGTTAATTAGGAGAGAAAATGTTAATATCAATATGCTATGACTGGGGTATAATCACCTTGTACATTAACATCAATATGCTATGACTGGGTATAATCTCCTTGCACATTAATATCAATATGCTATGACTTGGTTATGATGACCTTACATATTAATATCGATAAGCTAAAATTGGGCTATGATGAAAATATTGTATACATTTTCAATAAAACTTCAAACAATATATGAGCTGTTATTAATTAAAGAAAAAAAGGGGTTAGGGTTAATTCGTTGACTGACCTCTTAGGCACTCGTCCTGCCAAGTCACTGTGAACTTGCCATCATTAGAAGTAAGTCCTCCCAAGTAGACTTTTTCTTTCTCTGCTTCTTCAATGCTGATCATATCCCCCAGTCCTAGCAGAAACTTGATGTAACGAGGAGAGCCATACTCGTTACTCAGCAATACTTTCTCATCACTTGGCTGATTGCAAGGATATCAACATTGAAGTGAATTGTTATAATGCAATTTTTAAAAAAAAGTTATCCTAACCAACAATAAAACAAAGAGATATTTAAGACCTGATCAGACTTTGTTTTTTCTAAGTATTTATTTCTGCATCACTTATTAATGACTATTTATTTATGAAACTTTCCTATGACAAATATTAAGATATTGTTTATGTATAAAAATAATTTTAAAGCGGACTGAAACATTATGATAACCCAACCATTATTACATTTGCTGGCATTTTTAAAAATTAATTTGTAAACTTTATTTCAAATCAAACTCATAACAGTAAACAAGATTGAATCCAAAAACCACACACATCATTGCATTATTTAGCATTTTATGGCATATTAAACTGCCTTGAGATTTGAACCTGAGTCCTTAACCACATCCTCACCACCACTCAGTTGACAGTAATTTCATAATTTTTTTTTTAATTGTTGCTCAAAAATAATGAATGTGTCTTGGCTAAGAATTCAGATCCCAGCCACTTAATCCACTGTCCTCTAATCCCAAGATATGTAATCTTTTTTTTTTCCAAGCACTGTAAAATGCTGCTTTCAAAGTAGTGACTTTAAGTACATTTTGCTACATCATGATACAAACAATTTAATCTTACATTCTACAACCTAAACTGTAAAGGGGTAGCCTGTTTTATAATTCTAATCAATTCCCCCCCCCTCCTCTCCCCAACCCAACAGGAACCAAGGATGGACTGATAAAAGTGACAAATACCTTTTCTCATCACTCAGTTATCAGTAATCTTATCTTATATAATATAGACATTACTTCAAAAAAGAAGATTATTACGTCCTACACGTCATGCATATTAACCAATGATCTAAATTCTGCCATGTCACTGGTCCTCCTGGCTAGCTCAGGCAACCCATTCCATGGTCTAATAGCACTAGGGAAAAAAGGAGCATTTGTACAAATTTGTCCTAGCATATGGAACAAGGAATGTGACTCTATCTTTGTGTAATTCTGAGTATTTTATTAGATTTTGTTTTTGTATTTGAAGATTATAATTCAGTTTCTTATGTAGAATTGCTACTTTACTTGTAGGTCTTCTACCCTGAGGGCTTTCTAAATTTAGTGATCTAGTCAAGTCTGAATATTCTTTTGTTATGAATCTCACTGCTCTATTTTGGGTCTGTTCCAGTTTCTTAATGTTTTCTTGAGTTGAGGGGTCTCAAACAGAGGATGCATATTCTATTATTGACCTAACCAAGGTTAAATAACATTTTAATTTTATGTTCTTATTTGATTTATAGAAATTTCTTTTAATAAACCATAATGCTTTGTTTGATTTTTTGAAAGTTTCATCAATATGGAGATTCCATGACAGTTTTTCATTTATTATAACACCTAAGTACTTTGTTACTATGTTACTGGTTTACCATGAATAAGATAAGTGGAATTAATTTGTTTTAGTTTTTTTGTTACTCTTAATAACTGCCATTTTTCTGGATGGAAAGACATGCTCCAATTTGATTCCATTTCTGTAATTCATCTAATTTTCTTTGTAAAATTTCTGTATTTTTAGCGGCCCCTGAAAGGGGAAAGACGCTATTAGTTTTGTGTGAACTGTCTGTCCGTCCATCTGTCCCATTTAGATCTCGTAAACTAGTAAAGATTTTTAAAATCCGACATCATAATATTTTAGTCCAAAGTTCTGATGCAACAGCTACTTTTGTCTTTTCTGAAAGCAAAAAAATCTAATTTTTTATATCACTTATGTTTTTTTCATAAAAATACACCACTTTTACAACTATTCACTATTAATAGTAACAAACACAGGAGGCTCTTGAGTAGGGGAGATGGCTATTTGCCATATTTTTATCACATGTATGCAAATGGTTTTAGAATTTTTGTAAAAAAATATTTTTTTTCTACATTTGTATTGCTACATTATGTACGTTCTGTCCTACTTACTACTACATTGACCCAAAAATAATGTTGACTAAATCTATATAGTATGCATATAAGTTGGACATAATTTAAACAACAATTAATAAGTAGTTTTTCATATTATCGCGTGAACTGGATTGCTACACTGTAGTCAAGGAACACCTAACTAAAGGAATTCTTTTTTTACGGAAATCTTTTTTTCTTTTTTTGAGGATTTGAATAAGAGTGTTTACAAAACAATTAGATCAATTAGATATTCATTATAAGACATTAATTAGGCCAGGTTCACATTTAACTTAACATTCACTTTCACCTATCCTTTGGTCTACTGGACCGCTGGGGCACCACACAAGATCTGTCAACCTTCTTTCTCCATTCTTCTTCTTCTTTCTGAAAATATTGATACCTGCCTTTTTACCATGCTGGGTGGACCACTTCGGGAGACCGATTTTGAGTTTGTGCTTCCACACAAACTGTGTTGTTTTTTTTTTAATGTTCTATATATTATACAATCGTCTGCAAATATAGTAGTGCTGAACTTTAATGCATTAAAGATTGAAGGTTCTATACAATAGTACTTCTACGAGGACTGGGTAAACTGAAAACTTAGGTTTCTTGAAATATAATAAAGTATAAAATTTAGTTAATATGTAAAAAAAATCTTTATACTTTACCTGTCCTTTCCCCATATAAAGCACTCCAATTTTGTGCGTCTCATATGGATAGATATGGTCCAGGATGTCCACTGTACGACGAAATTTCTATTTTATAAAATAAAATAAAAAACTTCAATGACTAGTTGGATAATAGAATACAATACATGGACAAGAAAATCTTTTTACATGGAAAAAAAAGAATAATACAGACCTCAGTCTCAGGCACTTTAAGAGGTACCTCCTGACTCTGAACTAATGGATGGCTGTGGTACAGCTGAAGGAAGACATAGCTGGGATTGAGTCCAACCTTACTGTCTTTGAAACTGCTTGGACCCTGAAAACATTTAGATATATAGGGTAGAGAAAGTAAGTAAAAAATAGAGGGAAACAAGTTTTTAATAGGAAAAGAAAGTTGAAAAATAAAATAAAACATAATTTACTTGAGATCGGCTGTCAACATCTTCAGTGCGTCTCAAATCTGAAGCTGAGTGTATGACAGAGATAGTGTGACCACGTCTCTTCAATTGTCTCATCTCAGGAACTTCATCTTGAAGAGAGGACGAGTTGGACCCTTCAGTTGGAGAAGCTGAAACCAAAGGAAATTCTTAAGACGCACTCAGATACGACATTTATGATAATTTCTTTTCTATTTTAAACTGGAATAAAAAAATGAAATCTGAAATCTGTCAATTTACATTTTTGGCAACAAATTGCTTAAAATGTTAAATGAATAGAAACTGACTTAGAACCATAAACATTTATTTTTTATTTTCATTTTTCTCAGAAGTGAACACCAAAACTTCCAAAGTAATCTTGCACAATAGTCATCCAAGAAGTACATAGAAGACTTAGTCATAAAACACTGATTGTGTGTGCACATTTGTTACATATGTCAATGTTGTTTGTGTTTGCTGAGGAGGACTATTGTAGTCAAACTGAATTTTCATTTGTTTGGACCAATAAAATTATCTTAACCTAAACATTTTTCAGATTTTAGAAAAAGTATCAGTATCCTAGAGCCAATTTGTTTTACAATTTCATAGTACACAACAATTCTAAAACAGATAAATTAAGAGAAACTTAGAATCTTTTTTTTTCCTAATTTAGAATTTTGTTTACAAACTGAAGACTTTAATCCTTAATTGATTATTACTTGACTTGTCAATCAAAAAAATAACAACAATTGATATTACACACAGGTTAATCATCTAGTGGCTGTTTAAGGATTACAATGAGAAAAAAAAAGTGACTTTGCTGAGTGAATTTAACCTGTATGGCCATTAAGTTCACTGCCTTATGATTCTGATGTCATATGGGAATTTTAAAGAGGCATGAGAAATAATCTTAAATATTTTTATGAAGATATTAAAATGATAAAATAAAAAAATTTAATTTGACAATACCAATCAAAGCAAGATGAAACATTTCACAAACATACAAAATAGAGAATTTAATAAGAAGATACTCAAAATCAATTAGTGATATACTGTTATCTTCAGTAAATTCTCAATCACTATTGGAATAAATTTAAAAAAGCACAACATCAGTTTATCAAACGAAAAAAAAAAGAATCTAACCTTGTGAGGTGTCTTTGTTATGGTTAGTTAAAAGTTGCAAGTTATCAGGTCTCTTCTTCCCTTCTAGATCCATAGACAAACTCCTATGTGCAGGTCTCCTTCCATCAAGGTATCCCGTGATAGATCTACGTAACTCTCCAGAACTTGTTTCAGCTCTGCCTCGGAAAGGAGCAGGATCAAAGCCATCCCTTTTGACAGCAGGTGCAGAAGTGGTTTGGAATACACTGTCATTACTTTCAAAAGATTTCTGTGAGAGGTTGGGCTCGGAAGTATTCATTTGTTTGTTTTCATTCATAGAAAGTTTCAATGATAAGTCTGACTTCCTCTCCACAGCCTCTGAAATTTTCTTGATAGCAGACATGATGGGAGCAGAGTCAAACTCAGTTTGAGAAAAGTCAACAGCCTCAGGTCTGTTCTTGGAACCGTGTGTATCCAAACTCTTCACAGTGGTACCAAGTATTGATTCCTTGTCTGGCCCACTGTGTTTCAGGCTTGGTTCTTGGCTGAGAGAGCCACTAGGGAATGTTGGGGAGGAACTGGTCCTTCTAAGCACTGAGTGAAAGCTTGTCTCAGATTGTCCAGAAGTACTGTAGGCCTGCAAGCAGACAGTTTTATGTTATTACACGTAATGTCTATTAAAAACTATTATGTGTAAAATGCTACTTTTTTTTATAAATCCCATAATGGCATTCTTAGCTAGTGGTCTCAGTACTCCTATATGGTTGTGGAAGAATCCAAGCTTTTGAGAGTAAAAGCTACAGAAAAATGATGGGATCAGATACCAGGAAAAGATGACAAATGAGTTTGTATTTTTACAAGGTAACACTCTGGCTGGCAAAAATTATGAACTCCTCAATACTGTGAAGAGACAAAAGCTGAGATGGTTTGGTCGTATTGTAAGACATGACTCACTATCAAAAGTGATTCTTCAAGGTATAGTGGAGGGAGCATGGTTGTTCAAAGAAAAGCTGCTGGATAACATACAAGAATAGACCGGCCTGTCTTTTGATATCCTGCTAAGAACAACTGCTGACCGGGAAAAGTGGAGGGATTTGGTTACGCGAACTGTCACAGCATCCCTACAATGCAAGCCAAGGTACAGATGAGATGAGAAAGAGATGAAGGCATGTCATGAAAGAAAATTCATTCAATGAGACCTTAAGATCTTTTCAGCAGGTTCAGGCAGAGTTCTTATGTTTCTACATGCAAAGTTATCAAATGCCCTGCACAATTATAATGAACCTTCTTTCCCCAAATAAATGCTCCTCTTTCATGGACATCTTAAAATTTCAGTCTCTACTAACATTAAATTTATCAGAAAAAAAAGCTTTTGTTTGGCCATCACATCAAAAATACTCTTAGGCTAAAAAAATATTAATTAATTTTTTTTTTAAATATAGAAATATGTATAATATTAAATTTGAATGTCTGTTTGAACAAGTAAAATTAATTTTATTTAAGCCAAGTGTTTTTAATCAAATCTTTTTAAGCGTTTGACCATATTTACATGTAATTCAGCTTAAAGTTATTACATAAAACACTTCACCTCTTGTGATGATGTCTGTGTTTGACTTTCATTTTCTCCAAGAACTACTGTGGACAAACAATTTAGTAAAACATTATTATGCATATTAACAACTAGCACTTTATTTCAAGAATAAATTCTAAAAATATAGGATTTTTCACTGTAACATTTGCACTTGCTGGCATGTTTATATACCTATTGACATACTGTTAATATCTAAACATAGTGTTTCTATACCCAATGACATCAAAAGAAACATTCAGTGTCTTCAAAATAAAAAGAGTTGAAAAGAGAACAAAAAAAAAGTTACATGTTTTGTCTGTTCCTGAGAAATGCTGACAGTGCAATGTTTCGTAATCTTCTTCACAAAGACTACCACTGTCAATTTTTCCAATACTGTCAGAATCAGGTGTCCTGAGAAACAGATACATAATCTCCCAGTCAATTTCTGTTCAAATCTTACCAACTGAATAATGAAAAATTAAAAGATATTGGCCGTTTTATTTTTAAGTATCCATTTGAACCTAGTGATCAGTGGGCAACTAAAAAGGTCAGCAGTTTTACGTAATTATCTAATGTCAAACTCAAATGAATGTCAGAAAACCTGAAGTAGATTTTAAATGTCCTTAATATTATATATATATATATATACTATGACTTTATACCAGGACTTTTGGCTTAGCTGTAAAGAACTAGACCTAACAATTATGGTAATTAAAAATTACTCATACTTTTTGCTTTTAATCAATCTAGATGTTTGAAACACCAATTAGAGAGTTCAGATACATTTTTCTGAATTATTACAAGGGCATTTGATTTGAATGTGCTCATTTTATGATTGGGGGATAATGAAATAGTACAAATAGTACACAAGAATGTTAAATGAATTCTATATAATTATTATCATTGCACATTGTAACCAGTTTGGGTGAAACTTGAGCTAACCCTACATTTCATATGTAAGTCAACTTGTCCTTACTTGCATCTGACTGGAGCCAACAACTGTGTGATGTCAGGGAGGGAGGGGTCAGAGTAGAAACTGTACCCACTGGACTCATTCTCTATCCTCATCATCCAAGACACAACTCCACTTGCACCGCGAATATTGACCTCTGCCCAGCTAGTGCACCAGCAGCTACACTGAGTTGCAGAGAATGTTCTTATTTCTGACACCAGATTTTTATTCTCTGCACACAAATCAAATTAGAAATTAGTTTATCCAAATCCACTTACAATATATCTTTAAATAGAATACTTCAATATTATTTTTTAACAATTTTCTTTTTAAAATTATGACCTGTTAAAAGTGAATCCATTCCTTCTTTATTAAGTGAACTCCCCGTCTGTACAGCAGCATCATCTCTACCATACATATCATGGCTGTCTTGAGGAAGACTCATGTCATCTCGACAACGGCGAGGGTGTAAAGATTCGTCAGTCTCAAGGGATATTCCAAGTGAATCAATCTAAGTAAAAAAAATTGTTGGCTTTTTTTTAGTTTGACTACATAAGTGCATAATGGATTCACAGAATCTTACAGAGATTATTATAATAAGTGCTTTTGTATAATGTGTCTTCCTTGCTTTAATGTCATGCTCAGCTGCTGTGGTCCAACTCTTTAGTGGGCATGCTTTAGGTGGGGGTATCTAGAAGGTTTCAGGGCTTTAGACACACAGCCTTCACAACTCAGCTCAAGCCTAATCTGAAATAAAAAATCCCTAATTGACATCAGGAATTGAACTTAAGCTCTCTCAGGTAGCCAAGATGTTTATTCCAATGAGCAACATACCCCACAGCATGATACACAGCATAAACCTTTCAGTCATTCTTGTATCTAAGATATTGAATCCTATGATTTTATACAGCCTTAATAGCTGGCATAGATACACGCACTGATTTTCACTGAATGTCGCTAGATTGAAATGGATAAACATAATAAAACAGAACGATATAGCTTTAAAACATCTCTAGCATGTTGTGAACACATTCTCAAGGACAAGTTACAAGCACATCTAAACAATAAGAACATATTGATACAGTAAATTATATTCATAACAGTAATACTTTTAAAAAAATAATTTATAGCTAAAGAAATAGTTCTATCAGTTCTGAATGATATTTTTTTTTGTCAACTAACATAAAACATTCTCCATGGCTTTGTTTACATTTTTTGATGATACTACGTGTACCAATGACATTTACCTGTGTCTGGGATCTTCCTAAACTTGCCATAGATTTATGTCTCCGTCTAGTTCCAGATGTTACTGTGGCAACATTACTGGATTTGGCCCCACCTGTTAGCTCTCTCTGTGAATTCTGAAAAACAGCCAGACAGTTGTCGCACAGGCCAGAGTTTCCAGATTTTCCCCCACCTCCACTTGTAGTGACTGTGATAATTTTATTCCCTACAACCCACATGCCAGACTGGCCATCTTTCAACAGGAACTGTGCCACAGGGGTTCTGAAATTAATGGGGATAAAGCTTTTATTCTCGTTCAAAAATAAAATAGATATGTGCATTATGCATATCTTCTAAGCTAAGTGCCTTTAAGAAATATTCTTTATAATCTAATCTTTGACAAAATTAAATACATATATTTTTTATTACTATTTCATTTTTAATAAATAACAAGGTTACAAAGACAGTTTGTGTGGAAACACCAACTCTAAATCGGTCCCTGAAGTGGTTCACCTAGAGTCTTCACCAGGATTCGAACATGGGACTTCCAGTTTCAAGTGCTTTACCACTCAGCCACAGCATCTCCATATATTCATTTAGCATATACTTATATTTTTTTAAATAATAATTATTAACCTTATCCATACATTCAAAATTAATAACGTTACATGCAATAAAGAAACTAAAAAAAAGAGTTATTCTTCTAACAAAATTAGATTTATTTGTCAACATGAAAAAAAAAAAATCTTGACCTACTTTAAGCTACAATTGTGTACCAATGACTTAACTTTAACATTAAGACTTTCCCCTCGCAAATAAAAATTAATATCTCCATTGTCACTTGTCATACAAACTAGACATAGATCTACCTAGATCTAGACCTAGTTTTAGATCTAAATCTAGATTCAAGATCTAAGTCTATGTTTAAAACTAGATCTAAGTCTATGTTTAAAACTAGATCTAAGTCTTGATCTAGAAATAGATCTAAGAATCGAAATCTATAAAATCTATATCTAGATCTAAGTCTAGATCTAGAACTAGAGTTACTAGATATAGAACCTTGATATAGAATATAGAATCTACTATATCTAGGCTAGAACTCATATGAATTTACAAGTTTAATCTTAAAATTACTAGACCTAAGCCAATGTTATGATCATGAATAGTAGGCCTTTTGATTTGTTACCGGGTAATGATGTACTACTATGCTGTTCGTATCTGATTCATTTCTTAATGTGATACTATTATTTTCATAATAAATAAATCTGCACCCCTAAGCTGTCAGACGATAAGTTATCACCTTAATAATTTAAATTTTGTTCAAATTATCAATACATTTATAATATATTATATATATTAAAAATATATCTATCTGGGCTCTATTTAGTCTTATTTAGACTGTCAAGTGTAGGCTCCTATAATGAGGATATGTCAAAAATGCGTGCTATAAAAGTAGTTCGTTATTTTTTAAACTTATAACAAAAACAAAAAAAAAGTTCGTGTCAAAATTCTATTTTAAAAACAACATTGAATCAGTATTCTAATTCAATGAGTTAGTTAATAAATAAAAAATTTATTTTATAATAATCTATTGACACTTTTACCAATTTGACCTTAGATGCAAATTTTTTGTACCAATGCTCGAATCTATGAATGAAGAAGTCCATGACCTTTTAAAAAAAGTTATCTCCCCTGAAGTTTTTCATTGAAAAGTGGTGTAATTTTTTGAAAAATTTGCTTGCATATATAATTCAAAAAATTAGATGGTTCACTTTCGGAAAGGAAAAAAGTAGCCTTTGCATAAGAACTTTGAATGATCTAAAATATCATGATGTCCAATTTTCCTTTTCTCTTCTAGTTTCTGAGATCTAAACGGGACAGATGGACAGACAGGCCACACAAAACTAATAGCGTCTTTTTCCTTTTGGGGGCCATTTAAAATCATATTAATTATTATAAGTATATAAGACATTAAAAAGTAAATTTAATCTCCCCCTTTCAGACCTTGCAATCTATGGGGCAGATGATGTAAAGGCCATCAGTTTCTGTGGTCCATGGTTAATGAAGGTGTCATGTGGCCAACACAATAACCAATTACCTTTACTTTTCCCCTACTAATTAGAGCTAGGTGGTCTCAGAGGAGCACTAAAGACCCTGAAATTGAAAGCCCCAGCCTTCACCTGGATTAGAACCAGGGATCATTTGATTCAGAAACTAAGCGCTTTACCACTCAGCCAACATGCTTCCATATAACAACAATAACAAGCATAATGTATCTCAAGGCATTTTGAGAATGTTATGTAATATTTTCGTGTAAAAGGCTAATTAGAATTTCTAAAAGAAAAAAAACAAATTTTTATAAACACTTTACTACCTAACTGGCAATGCTGAAAAATTGCCAAAAGCATAGCGAGACATCATATCTACACATGTCTCTGTCAACTCTTTGTGAAACTGGGACATTTTCTCATCCATTGGAATTCGACCATCATTTCTGATGCCTTCAATGCCAGTCATATTTCGACGCCTGTTTTAAAATAAATTAAATTTTTATTGACAAAATTTGCAAAGAAATTTTTATATTAAATATACTTTTCAATAGATGATCCCCCCATATACACATAATTTTATCCTAAGATAACTTAAACAAAAAAAAAAATTTTAGACAATGAAAAATCAAAATTGTCATTCAACACATATCCCCCCACCTAGAGATGTTTCTGTAAACTTTAAAACATTTTAAACAGGGAACATAAAAGAAATGAAAAGCTCAGCCATAGAAATAAATCTATTTTTATTTTGATGTTTTGCTCATCCCTGTTAAAGACAAAAGCTTAGAAAGTATAGATCTAGTCTAAATGTAGAGTTATTTCCCTTAGACAAGCTTTTGTTGACTTTTTTTAAAGTATGTTTTTAAATACTTTGCTTGTTTTTAGAAATTATTTAAGCTAGCCTACCTGCGATGTCCTTCATTCAAAGAACATGTGCGGCTTCTGTCACTAGAGTCTTGATTGTATGAACTTAAATGTCGGATTGAGTTTTCTTCAAACAATTGTAGGACATTGTACTTCAATCCCTGTACAAAAAAGTTATCCAATGAACATTTTTTTTTTCAATAGCAATATGGTTTGTCAGCACTAAAAGACAATATGCTGAACTTAGGATAAAGTCAACAAAAACTTAGAGATGGAAGATAACATACACAATAGAGAAATAGAAGCAGACTTGAGGTAGATGGAAAAAAAGGTTCTTTTGAGCTGTCAAAGTGCTAAAGAAATAGAAGAAGCGCTAATTGACATCTTCTTTATATACAGATATATGCCTAGATCTGAAAAACACTAAAGCAACACACTAACCCTCTGAATGTACTTGACAAATCCTCTCCTGAATGGTAATCTACATCTAATGAACCAGATGCCAATCACATGATGAGCTAGAGACACTGTGTAGTGGCTGAATCTGGAACACAAAACTTAACATTTCAGTAAATATTCGTGACTTACTAAAATATAGAGATTAAAAAAACAGCCTACATTTATGACAACACTAAACAAATTTCACAAAAGCCTGCCAGAGAAATCTCTCTAAAATTTATCAAGGTATATTTTCATTCATCAAAGACAAAAGTAAGTGCCCTGGAATAAATCTACCAGTCTTAAATTGTGTCCCAATTAATTTGTACAAAACATTATTTCAGTTAAATTGACTTACTTGAAAGGATTTGTATAGGGCAGAGCTATTGCAAACACACTCATGTATTGGTCCTCAACAAAATTAGCATAAAGCTCTGGGATACGAACAATACCTGAAAAGTTCATCAATAGTTTAAACTTTTTTTTTTCATCTTATGTCAATCAACTGAGAGAGCTAAATAAATATAAACTGTTTAAAGCAATGCTAGGTACTCATGACATTGTATTTATAATGTAGTACCAATAAAATGTTCTTTGTTTTTCCATTTCATAAAACTAAGAGAAAGAAACTTTTTAAAATATCGATTAAGATTTTTTTTTATTAACAGGAGTGGGAGAAATAATCTAATTTCAGTAAATAATGCTTTTCATTCATTGTAAAATGAATTTGGCTATGAAATTAAAATAATTAAAATACAAAATAATGAAGTCAGTATATCTCATAACAAGGTAAAACATACATACTAGACAGAAATGCCAAGACTGGTATGGCCATAGAGATAGTGGCAGATATTTTAGACAATGACAGCAGGACAGCTGGCAACATCCTCATCATCAGCTCTTTCATTTCCAGAGAGCAGATCCTCAGGGTGGTCACACAGACTTTAGCACACTTGGAGACGAGACCAAACTCCAGGCAGTTAACTAACTCTTTCTGGGGAACAACATAGAGTCCCAATGATAAGACTAGGCGGACCAAACTGCTATGAGCACTAAACTTTCATCACAATGGGCCTGAGTTTAAACTGCTAGACCAATTATTCAATATGTGCAACACTGGGTTTGTTTACTGTATTTTTCTAAAAGAATTTAAAAAAATCAGCTTAGACAGAGCTAATTACCATAAAGATCTTATGACTGAAGGTATACAGAAAAATATTTCAGTAAGGTCTGATCTGGAGAAGATCATCTGCCTATGAAATAAAGCAAAAAAAAAACAAACAAAAAACAAAAAAAAAGGAATAGCATCAAGAACTGAAATGGCAGATGTCTGAGAGAAATGGCATAAGTAAAAGAACAAAATAGTGCTCCCATAAGCCTCCCGCAGGATTATGGGATAAAGAGAATAAAAGAACTGATTGCATTGCCTTAAAGATATGTTCTCATATAGGATATTGGTTATTGGTGTACAGTATGCTCCAGTTGAACTGAACATTGAAACCACTAAAACCAAACATTTGCACATATCTGATTATCAAATTCAAAATCATAATTTAGTCAACAATAGAAAACGTTCATGTTTTTTAAAAACATTATCTACATTATATTTACATTATTAACAAAATTATTAAAAACAAAACAATATCTCACCAAACGATGTTTATCCAGATAAGTATGATAAGTGACAATGGAAGCCAAAACTGGAAAAACAAAAGTGTGGAAATCTGAGCGTGTGAAACTTGCTGGACGGTTAATCAATTTCTGTGATTGGTCTAGAGTTCGATCTTTTACCTACAACAATAGCAGAAGTTATAACTGAACTAATCTACAATTACATCTATCAAACAGTATATTTATCTTCTTAAAAATGTGTACTTTTAAACAACAAAATCATTATTAAGTCCATCTAGGTCTTAAAAAGTTCTATTTACTATTGAACTGTCAGAAGATAAAAACTATAATTACAATTACAAGACTAACCATTGCACACAGTTTTCCACACAGAGCGTCAATGAGTCCTTTGTCTCCAGACAGCACTAATGTTTTGTTTTCAAGTATCAAGGGCAAATTGTCCAGAACAGACTGCAGGATTAGCCAGTCCTTTTCCTACAAGTCAAACAATTCAACATAAATGTATCTATATTTGAATTTTATAGGATATACTGTAAGTTAAAAAACAAAAACAGTCAAATGGTGAATGAAAAAAATAATTGCTGACATGATAATAATAATAAACAAAAAGTTTTAACTAAAAATGATTAGCTTTTATATAAAAAAAAAATCCATAAAATATTTTTTCATGCAGCTGCTCTTTTTTATTCTGATTTTTCTAAGAAATTTTTGTATTGAAAGCTAGGCCGAAAATGTTTTAACATTTTTTAAAAATATGCACTTCTTGTTACTAGTTAAAAGTTAAGTGAAATCACTTTAAGAAGTAGCTGAAAATCGATGTAATATTTATGTGTAATATTATTCACTGTCTTTAAAATTTATTTATTTTTAAACATTTGACAATTCTAGTCAAGTACTGATACTAATAAGTAGAGATTTAAATATGGATCATTACAAACTTTAAAAGATAGATAAGAGTTGTTTTTTTATTGTAAAAAATGTATTAGATTTTTTTTTCTGGATTCTTAATGAATGCACAAAATAAATGTATTAACAATTTCCAAAGTTGTCAAGTTGAAGAAAATGATCATGTGACAGTACAAATGTATCTAGTGACAACAAACTAGAAGACTTACTTTTTCCAGACAGGAGAGAAACAGTTTGAATGTGTGCTCATATTCAATGACAGCGTAGATCTGGCTGGCACTAAGTCCAGGTACAGTGGGACTCTTCAGGCCAAGGACATCTAGGTCATCACTTAAGAAAGAGGACAAATGTTAAGCCAGTAGAGTCAAATCTTGAGAAATTGTTATAACAAAACTCAAAGTTATTTCAAAGTTTTCCAAAGCTTCTGCCAAGCCCTATGATAATAAAAAAGCTTTTTATTCAATAATAAGGAACTTTGTTTTGTTAAAAATATGTCATTTAATTCTTTCTCCCGTAATTATTTTCCACGTTCCGACGGAATTCTTAATTTTGCTCAGTAGTATTTCACTACCCTTTTTTGGTTAAAATAGCATTTAATACCATTTTTGTTTATTATCAGTGAATGTTTTATTTGGTCTAGAATTAAAGGGGAATGCATGCTCTTTTTATATAAGACAAAGTCAAGTTTATAAAATCAAACATTAATTTAATTTAATGAGTTCAAATCAACGATGGTAGCATCAATTAGTAGAGAAATAGTTAAAACAGTTTGTGCAGCTTCTTATGAGGGAAAAAATGTACATGATTGGGCTGCTATCTATTTCTTCTGTTTAGAGCCATTTCAATTTTTGTTTTCTGAAATAATCATGCCAGCACTAAACAAATATTGTCATGATCTCTAATTTAAGTGTGGGATTAAAATGAGAGTCTCTAAGTCATTATTATGTAAATATTGTTTAAAACAATAATTCTGTGGCATTTTACGTCTCGAGAGACAATCTTTTCCCTTTGCAACTTCTTGTGTGACTAAAGAGGCCAATCCTTGAAACACAGCTGCGATCGCAGGTTGGGCATATATAATCACCAGGCACCGTTGCATTTTCACCCTTCTTTCTGCTTCTGTTGTGTGTGACATCTGCAATCTTTGACCCTTCCTTTATGCTCCCTCTTCATGTGAATCTATCCAGTGCCACCTCTTCCCAGCTGCTAGTGTCAATTTTGAAGAGCTTCATGTCGCCTTTGCATACATCCGTATGACGTAAAAGTGGGTGACCCGCGGCTCTCCTGCCTTCTATTAGATCACCATACAGGATGTCCTGTGGAAGTCGACCTACTGGCATTCTACGAACGTGGCCACGCCAGCCAATGCGTCTGCTGCTGATAACAGAGCGGATGTCCTGGCACCCTGCTCTTCGTAGCAATTCCTCATTGGTTATCTTATCTTGCCACCTTATTTTAAAGATCCGCCTTAGGCATTGGAGGTGGAAGAAATTCAGCTTTTTTTCCTGCCATGAGTAGGTTGACCATGTTTCACTTCCGTACAGCAAGGTGCTCAACACACAGATCCAGTAGACTAGGGCTTTGGTACTGTTAGTCAGCAATATGTTGTCCCAGTCTCTTTTCTGCAACCGTGACATGGTAGCTATTGCCTTGGCTATCCTGTTGTTTATGTCTTTATCCAGTAGAGTGTTGTTGGATATGATGGAGCCAAGGTAACAAAAGTGATCCACAATTTCTAGTGGTTGGCCATTAATGTTTACTTGAGGTGCAATATTTGTATTTTGGACATGTATCTTAGTCTTGCTTTGACTGATGTTTAAGCCGAACTTCTGGCAAGCAGCAGATAGTTTATCAACCAGGGACTGTAGCTGAATATCAGAATTAGCCACAATAGCTGCATCATCAGCATACAGGAGTTCCCTGATGAGTAGCTTCCTAACCTTGGTTTTTGCCAGCAGCCTTGATACATTAAATAGTTTTCCAGAGGACCTTGTATGAAGAAACACACCTTCATTTATGTCCTTGTACGCATGATGCAGTAGACAGGAGAAGAATATGCCAAACAGAGTAGGTGCGAGCACACATCCCTGCTTGACACCACTGCAAACCTCAAAAGGTGCTGATTGGGCTCCATTGAACTTGACAGTACATTTAGTTTCCTCATGAAAGCACTCAATGAACTTCAGTAGTTTGGGAGGGCAACCTATTTTCCTTAGGAGTTTGAAAAGGCCACTTCTGCAGACCATGTCAAAGTTAAAACAATAATTATTGCATACTTATCACATAACACCAATTATTACTGTTTTACTATTTTAACCATTAAAATTTTGATCTAGTTTAAGGTTAATTAATAGATACTAATTTCAAATGTAGTTGTAAGTCTGACCTCATAAATATCAGATACATTTATTTTGAACACCTTAGATATCAAACAAATTGAGTCTTTCAAAGAACTTTGATATCAAATTTGAAATGTCTATTACAAACAATTAGCTCCAAAGTAAAAAATTTTGACCCTTCTTCATACATCTGCTGAAAATTAAAACTCTAAGAGTTGTCTGTGTTCAATTACATAATCTCAATGAGCCTTGAAATCTCTTACATGTATGACCCAATCTTTGTCACACAATGCACAGTTATTTCACTGCTGAAATTTTATTAGAAATTGTAAAATACCATAAATTTACCTGGGTTGACACATTAAGTATGGGCTGAACACATGTCGTTCCCCAGGTTTCCTGTCTGCTAGTCCCACTCTAGTATGACTATCAGCACGCAGAAGCAAAAGTAAACTGAAAATCTGTACAGACAAAAGAAAAACGCATTTTACTGAGAAACAAAAAAAAAACAGACTTCAACTATAAATTCAAAATATTTACAGCCTACATGTTTGCATTTCTGTTAATGTCTATTGATAAAGCAAAGTCGTTCATCTAACGACCTTCAAATTCTAGCATTGGAGACCATTAATACCTTCAAGCCCAGTGCTATTTTTGCATACACTGATGGGTCGGCATCGATATATTCTGGAAGAGCAGGCTATGGAGCCTACATCGACTTTCTTAGCTCTCACTCAGTCAAAATCTTTGGACCATGTGGTAGTGTTTGCAGTTTTGATGTGGAGACCATGGCAGTCTGTGAAGCCTTAAAAGTCATTGACTCTCAACTCGGTGAGGGACATTTGAGGGCAACACAGATTGTTGTGGTCACAGACTCAAAATCTGTATTACAGGCTTTGCAAAGCCCCGAACCATGGCCTCCCAATATCGACACTGCCTTATGGCTTCACACAACATAAAACAACGCTATGGCACCCCTGTAATAATGCAGTGGGTACAGAGTCACATAGGTGTGACTGGCAACACTGTTGTAGACTCCTTGGCCCACAAGGGAGGGCTAATTCCCCTCACAGAACAGGCTGTAAGTTTTCATCATGCTCTGGCTACAATTCAAAAAACAGAAATGGAAAAGTGGTTTGAGTGCTGAGACAAGTCACAAAAAGCCTAAAAGCCAGTGGAGTCTGGAAGCACTTCCCATGGTGGAGGCTGTCCAGGCCTGAGCAAGCTAGTATAGCACAGTGCAGGACAGGCCATTGTCCTGTTGGCTCATATTTCTCACGGCTATGGCCAAATTTCGGTTCACGGTGCCCCCGCTGCAGGGAGGAAGAGGAAACCGTGCCTCATATTCTGTTTGACTGCCCCAGGTCTGGGAAAACAAAAATTCTCGACCTGTATGGCGACATTTATGCAAAACGCAAGACAGCAGGGTTTCTGTCCAGGGTATTTGCAAGAGAGGATTTGAGCCTCTCAAGCCCTCACTCAAATGGAGATTAATGATGATGATGAATATTGATACTTCAGGAGAGAAAACACAGGTCCACAACCAACAGGGACAATATACAGCCAACCTGTACAATACCTTGCTTATGCCGATGACATTGCCTTATTAGGTAAAGAAACCTTGACATGGCTACCATTTACTAAAGAGCAAAACAATATCAAGGAAAAAGCAAGAAAATAATATACAAAACCATAATAAGACCAGCAGCAATGTATGGAAGTGAGACTTGGACACTGACAAAGACACCTGAAAATTTACTTAATACTTGGGAAAGAAAAATTCTTAGGAAAATCTATGGTGCCATACAGGATGGAACAGTGTTGAGGACACACACTAACCATGAGATATATCAATTGTATGAAGACCCACCAATAGTGACAGAAATAAAAAAGAACTACGTTGGGCAGGACGCGTAGGACGTAATCATCTTCTTTTTTAAAGTAACATCTGTATTATATAAGATAAGAATGTCAGACAACAGAGGAGCGAAAATCGAATACAGGCAAAAACCAAAAGGCAGGTGACCCAAAGGCAGACCCCGAATGCGATGGATTGATGATGTGAAAGCAGATCTGAAGCAGCTTGGGGTTAGGGCGTGGAGACAAAAGGCCCAGGAGAGATCTGAATGAAAGGATGTGTTGAAGCAGACCAGAGCCCTCCATGGGCTGTAGCGCCACTAGGATGGATGATGATTGATAAAGATATCTAATGATATAAAATTTAGGTTAACTAACAACATACTAGAAAATTTATACTGAATTTGTTCAAGTATTTTATAAGTGAAACATTTGGCACTTCATGAGTTTATAATGATGAGAACAATGAGAACAACTTTTCACCAGACTGATCAGAGTTAACAGATAATACCAGGTGAGACTCACTGTTTTACGGATGCCACATGCTGTTTTACTAAGGTACAGGTGAGAGTAGTGCAGCTCCAGATGTGAAATGAGGATTTCATAAAGTCTGTG
>JAZGLO010003376.1:0-44920 GCA_036873155.1 Biomphalaria sudanica | reverse complement strand
ATATGGTTTGTTGAAGCCGGGAGGGTATCACAATGTGGACAGCAGACGTGGAGATAATTAGCACGCGTAGATTTTTTTTTTTTTTTGAGGCGGTTTTTCTTTTTATTTACTTGCATATCAAGGCAGACGTTATATTCCCTTTGGTACCAAAGTATTCGTTTGAGAATTCCAAGATTTTAGTCTTTGTAGAGGAGGAAGTTAAAACAGAACAAACAAAATCCAATAAGAAAATAATCCTAGCGAGAGAGGACGAGAGGAAGAATGAGAGAGAAAAAAAGAGAGAAAAAGAGAGATGGAGAAAGAGAAAGTGAAAGCGAGCGAATGAGCCACTGAAAGTGAATAAGAGACTAAACAACAACAACAAAAAAAACAACTTAGAGGTAGAGTCAGAGGTGGGGAAACGCTGATGGAAAAACAACAACAACAACAACAACAACAACAACAACAACACATCATGAGAAATAACAAGAAAGCCTGAATTGAAATGGCCGTCTTTACATATACAAATAATTACAAAGAAATCATCTAAAATTTTTGACGTTAAAAAAAAAAGGTCCGAAACAAATATTTCATTTTCCTTCCAACTTTTGCAATGTCCACATCAGACTCTCGTAGAATTGTTTTAAGCCTCAGTAAGCTGTCTACAATTAAAATAGTCATCAAGATATTCAAACAGGGTCTAGAATTAAACTATAACAAAACAACTGCGCGCAAATTTTCTGAAGCATCTTAAATTCAAAGACTTGGTTATTCTAAGTTTCTTCTTCTTCTTCATTCTCATTGTTATGTTGAAGTGTTCAGATGACTAGACCAATACATGAGATGAACTGCGCAGTGGTTTCCAAATCAGGGAGCTCTCCATATAGTTTTCTTTCTATTGGGGTGTTTTTGGGGCCAGTGTCTGTACGGGCCTCATGGTAAAGAGAACAGTTTCGAAGGACATGTCTGGTGACATTCCACATGGGCAGATTTTACTGGTTCCAATTTTCTTAGTTTCTGATGACCTTAAGATTTGAGTATAGTTTCAAATCTCAAATTGGCTAAACTTCTGTCTGTACTTTGATAATTAATGATATATCTTTTGAAATACTTATTACAATTTAAAAAAATTAATAAAGTTTTTACTTTGAAATAGGCTTCTTCTTCAAAACGAGATTTTAAAAAAATTTTAAGCAAGACCCAAACAAGTAAAATATATTTAAAATTCCTTTTAAAAAAACAAAGCTTATCCAAGGGAGAAAAAAAAACATCGCGCTTATAACTATATCCCTCAATAATGCAGTTATTTCTCTTATTTGATATCAAACAAAATATTTAATAACCAATGATTGAGGGACTAATTGGTTCTTTTTAAAATAGATTTATGTTTTCCTAGATACAGTAAATAATATTTTAAAGTTTCAACTTGATACGCAAATGGGTGTGGGGGAAATAACGTGTTCAACTACACAAGGGGACACAATTCAACATGTTTAGCCGTATTTGTGAATAATGAAGGATTTATTTCCCTTATTAGTATCAAACAAAATAATTAATTACCACTAATTAATAGACAAATTGCTTCCTTTTAGAGTCATGTCTTATATATGTCAATAAATATTTGTTGAATAAAGTTTCAACTTAATCCGAGAACTGGTTTTGGATAAATAATGTATACAAACTTTTTACCAGACAGACAGAGTAATCTTGGTAAGAACTAATCTGCTGACTGTCCCCACAGCAAGCATTTGTTGTCGTTGATATGCTTTGTTGTTGTGAAACCAATTCATACAATCATACATTGTATTCAACTACTTAAACAGTAGCGTTGTCAGATTGTAGAGTTTATACGATTGTAGAGCTTCTAAGATTGTAGAGCTTTAAAACTTAAAAGATTGCAGCGCTTGTAAGATTGCAGCACTTGTTAGCGCTTTGAAAAAAGGCAGAGCCTGAAAGATTGTAAAGCTTGTAACTTTGTATAGCTTGTAGGATTGTAGAGCTTGAAAGATTGTGAAGCTTGAAAGATTGTAGCGCTTGAAAGATTGTCAATCTTTTAAGATTGTAGAGCGCGACTTTATTGAAAACAAACTCAACCAGATTGAGCTGTAGAATTGTCACGTGACTTCAGAGTGTTGACTTGACCACCTTATCCCATCGTGCATCCAACACACAAACATCTCATACACATTCAAATGGGCGAGCCATATCCACCACTGGTAGTGAGGGCGGGAGAGGATCCCTGTCTCCCACTCACACACACACCCCAATCAAATACACACACGCAGTTCCACTCTTACACATCCCCAATAATCTTCATACAAAAGATTTGAGTTGTTTATTTACTTTCTCACTCCCCCCCCCTCCAAAAGAAATTCACTTAAATTGTCTCTTTTCCGCAACATAAAGAAATACGCACGGTGTCCATTAATCGCGCAGAAGAGATAAATAATTGGTCAATACTTTTTGTTTTTCCATCTAACAGCAGTCTTCTGTTTGACCTACTAAAGCTTTGCCTTAAACCAGGGTAGAGCAGGGTACAGCTGCTAGAAAAGAAAAAGTTGATAGGCATCGGCACGGATAGGCATCGAGCTCACCATTACTTTCCCGCTTCCAGGACTGTCATGTTATCTCCTTCCCCTCCCGACCTACCAAACTTTACCAGCTTCATTAATAATACACTCACCTCCTGTAACCCCCCACACACCCCCAGCGCCTTAGAGCCTTGCAGCCTGGTTTCAGAATCACCTACCTATATACATATTTATATGAAAAGAGGCAAGCACCAGTAGCTGCTGGCATCATTTTCCCCCCCATGTTTTTCCCCCACATGTTTCTCAGCATCCAGTGACCCCTGACCTTTGGCCTAGCCTGTGGAGCGCTCACACACACACACGCGTACTCATGATCTCGAAACCTATGCCCCAGAGGCATTAGTTGTGGGCCTTGTTTATAAAGGGGGAAAAAAAGCACAAATGTGTGCATTAATGTGCTTTACAAATGCACACTTGAATTTCCTATCCTTAGTTTCTTCTCCATTGTTTTCTTGTCAGTGGAAGTGAAAATCAACTTTTTTTCAAGCTATACATCTTTTGACCATTGTACTTAAAGTGACATAGTATTAAGCCCAGGATACTCAGTCATAGAGTCTTAGTCCTCGTTGAATATAGGCATAATCAATTTTTATTAGGCCTTCTACATATAATCAATCTTTATTAGGCCTTCTACATATAATCAATCTTTATTAGGCCTTCTACATATAATCAATCTTTATTAGGATTTCTACAAATAATCAAACATTATTATGACTTCTACACATAATCAGACATTATTAGGCCTTCTACACATGATCAAACATCATTAGGCCTTCTAAACATAATCAAACATTATTAGGCCACGTAGACCTTCTACACATAATCAAACATTATTAGGCCTTATACATATAGTCAATCGGTATTAGGTCTAGGCCCTGTAAACATAATCAAGCATTATTAAATTTGTACACATTTACAAAAATAAAGTTCCCATGTCAGACCTTGTGATCTATGGAGCACTGTTAACGCAGGTGTCATGTGTCCAGCACAACGACCGACCGCCTTTACTTTTTCAAAACTAATCTCAGGTACCCATTAAAGCTGGGTGGACTCAGAGGCACCCTAAAGATCCTGGAAGTAAAAATCCCAGATTCGAACCAAGGACCTTTGGTTCGGAAGTCAAGTGCTTTACCGCTCAGCCACCGCGCCCCCACTTGTACACATAGTCATACATTATTAAGCCTTGTACACATAGTCAAATTTAAATGGGGCTCGAAATAACAGACCTACTTTAAAACCACTTTTGATCTGCAACACACACACCAAGTAGAGCAAGAACATAAAAGACGAAATGAACAGATAATGTAATTTTGTGTAAATATTTCTATTACAGCCTAAAGGAGCGGGTTCGAATCTCATTGCTGAAATCTTCTGCTTTAAAGAAGTTTTTGCGAGCTTCCACATCTTATTTTTCATTGATGCAATCCCTCTAGCCAGTGAAGGGAAAACATTGACCATATTTCCAGTTCTCACATCTTAAAAAAGGTATTGTAGGCCCGGCATAAAAGTTAATTGTACCTGCATAACATGATTAGAGTCCTGCACGCCCAAAGAAAGACAGCATAGAGGACAAAGACTTACGAAGGAAGAAAGTAAAGAGGACAAAGACTTACGAAGGAAGAAAGAATAGAGGACAAAGACTTACGAAGGAAGAAAGTAAAGAGGACAAAGACTTACGAAGGATGAAAGTAAAGAGGACAAAGACTTACGAAGGAAGAAAGAAAAGAGGACAAAGACTTACGAAGGAAGAAAGTAAAGAGGACAAAGACTTACGAAGGAAGAAAGTAAAGAGGACAAAGACTTACAAAAGAAGAAAGAAAAGAGGACAAAGACTTACAAAAGAAGAAAGAAAAGAGGACAAAGACTTACAAAAGAAGAAAGAAAAGAGGACAAAGACTTACAAAAGAAGAAAGAAAAGAGGACAAAGACTTACAAAAGAAGAAAGAAAAGAGGACAAAGACTTACAAAAGAAGAAAGAAAAGAGGACCAATGGAGACAAAAGGGTCTCTATGTGCAGCTGCAGTCCTGTCTGTCTGGACCTTCTTTAGGATTAGTTTGTCATTTTATCTCTTGTGTTTATGTCGGCTATGTTACTATTGGAGATTTTCATAAATGGCAGAAAAAACTATAAATAGCTAGCTTTTTGGTGTATCCGGTGTGCAAAATAAAGGAAGTTTTGAAAGGTACAAGAATATTTTCGTGCATTTTTTAGCATTGCTGAATCGTATTTCTATAAGCTTTTTTTTTTTATGAAACAAATAATTCCAGTCTAGAATAAGGATTAGACTTTCACTCTGTGACTGGAAACTTACTTAAAAAACAAATTGGCAACCAGCTAGTGGGAATAAAGGAGACTTGACACGAGGATCAACTGCCACTAATTGAGAGTAGTCACAATTACAGCTCAATTCTTTTAGACCGAGTTGGCAACAGTGACGTCCTTGACATTGTTTTTATTTATCGTGAACATTTCCAATAGCGCATAGAGCTTTACATTAAGTTTGTCAACAGCGCTGTATTAAAGGTTTTTTCAATGATTATTAAAATATGACATACAGTAAACACTGTAGGCCGACGTCTGCCAGATGGAGAACTAGACAACAATAAGGCGGGCGTGTACTCGTGTCTGGTAACTCTAAACATGATGAATGTAAAGATTTTTATTTTAGGGATTAGTCAGGCTTAGTGCATCACTCACATATCACGACAATGAAGCAATGAGGCGCCTCTTTGAAGCTGAAGAAAGGAGCTTTGCAACATCTAACTTTAGCCAGAAATCAAACAGAACTATTGTGAAGCTAAATTTTCCGACATGAAGCCAAGAGATTCTACCCAATTAACATCTACGCCAATTGTTTATCTTAACAAAGTACTATAAATAGAACTTCCAAACAGAAATCGAAACGCGTAATAATTGAGTACAATGACCACTACAAGTAATGAAATATTCATCAAAACGTAGGCACAATGCGTCGAGATTTCCTGGACACAGCATTTCAATCGAACCAGCCCAGGGCATTGCCAACCCTTTATCTTTCAGCTTCATCCAGCGCAGCAAGCCATTAAATTGATCAATCAACAGAATTGATGATTTATCGATTATTTTTACCTTTCGCGGAGAAGAAACATACGTAGCCTAAAAATGGCCGAAAGAGACATTTCGTTTTATTAAAAAGTCTAAAGTAAAACTCGATGATCTAGATGTCACAGAGATATTTGTATACAAAACAATATAGATATTTAAAAAACAACAGCTGACTTACTAAAATAGCCATAAAAAAAAAACAGCCCTAAGGCCTTAAGAACAACAGAGTTAATGCTGGTAGATATTAACATGTATAGCTTTCTTCTTTGTCCTAGTACTTATTTCTATTATTTCTTTTTCGATAAAACATTGTCCTATTGGGTCAAACCCTTTTTGAAGATCTTAAATCTGTTTTATATTACATGGTACTGTTACCTGTATTAAATAATAGGTCCAGCATTGTTAGTCTTTATATTAACTTGAAACTCATATAGTTCAGTGAGGTGTTTTTTTTAAGGCCCAATCAAAGGGCTATTCGTATGCTATTCGGGCATGTGATGTAGTTTGCCAACTCAGAGAACACGTTTACAAAGCTTGTTTTGACTCACTCTTTCTTGTGTGTCGGTGTGAAATCTTTGACACGTGGTTTCCTCCACTTCCCATCATTCTCGGATAAAGTTAACACTTTGTACAATTAGTCAGTGTCGACAACAACAGTTGAATCAATATTTAAAAAAAACAACAACTAATTAGTTAATCAATTAGTGATAATCAATTAATTTTGTTTATATGGAAAATTTAATACATTTAGGGGGAAATAACCCTTGTATAGAGAATTAGATCGCACGCTAAAAATTTTAAATAACAATAGTATTTTTTAAAATTCAATTTTTCTGTAAGTATTTGAGTTGTTTAGTGGCTAGCAAGTCGGCCTTCGCTTTTTTTTTTTTTTATAGCTTTTGAAATGGCAGCACGGAAACCTTCTCCCAGATACCACATTCCTCTCCCCAGCCAAGTAGTTCATAAAAAGATTGGACCATAGCGCACTAAGTGTGCAGTTATTATGAAATTTGCGCTAAACAATAAAAAATTTAGTACAATATTTCCAATAGCAAAAATGTATTATTGTTTGCCTAGATCTATTAAAAATAATGGCATTAATGAATCAAATAATTGATGTGATTTCACTCAATATAAGCTTTCATTATTATATCTTGTTTCTGGTTTACACACCCGAAAAGAAAACACGAGGGACTGCTTTTTATGACGAATACCATCACAGCAATGTAGTACAGAAAAGAAATATAAGGGAGTTTCTCCGGTGTGCTCGATCTTTGGCCTCACTTCTAATCAGAGTATCTTGGGATGCAAGCCATCGGAAATAGGGATGTAAAAATTTTAATCTTCTAAGATCTTTCCTACACGAAAATTTATTCAGACATGCAGATGGAGGCAAACTTCTTTAGGTATAGAGTTTAAAGAGTCAGACTTAGTTCTTTGGACAATTAGGCCTACAAAAGACAGCCACCTCAGAATTAAATATATACATCTAACGCACTGGTCTTCGTTCTAGTGCTCAGATTACAGTATCTACTTTGATTTTAAATATAAATAAAATTTAACAAGGTTACACAGACAGTTTGTGTGGAAACACAAACTCAAAATCGGCCCCCAAAGTGGTCCACCCAGGCAGGCTTCAAGAGATAAGAATGGAGAAAGAAGGTTGACAGATCTTGTGTAGTTCCCCAACGGTCCAGCAGATCAAAGGATAGGTGCAAGTGAATGCAAAGTTAGATGTGAACCTGGCCTAACTAGTTCCCCTTTCAGACCTTGTGGTCTATAGGGCAGATGATGTCAAGTTCATGTGTTTGTGTGGCCTACGGTTAACGAGGGTGTCATGTAGCCAGCACAACGACCAACCACCTTTACTTTTTCCAAACTATTGTCAAGTATCCATTAGAGCTGGGTGGACTCAGAGACGCCCAAAGATTCCGATGTTTAGTGCTCAGGGCTATCCAGTATTCGAACCTGGGATTAATGCTGTTTAAAAGATTACTATTCGTTTTAAATTTGGTCTAACTTATAATGCATACTACATAGCTTTTTCTCTTTCAAACTGCTTGCATAAGTGATTTAAAAAAAAAAAGAAGTAGCCGTTGCATTAGAACTTTGAATGGTCTAAAATATTGTGATGTCGGATGTTCACTCTCTTTTCTAGTTGACGAGATCTACACGGGACGGAGGGACAGACCACACAAAACTAATAGCGTCTTTGGCCCTTTCGGGGGCCGCTAAAAAAACAACATTTCATTTACCTCCTTTAGCTTATGATAGTTCAGGTAACCAGGGCTCATTACGGATGAAAATTGTACCCTACTTGCCGCCTACTCTACCTGCTGCCTACCCTACCTGCTGCCTACCCTACCTGTTACAGATGTCCTTAAGGTCCGAGAACTGTGGTTCCCTTTAATGGACCTTTTGACCAAGGAAAGGCTTTTATCCATGGCCAGGATGAGGCATCGGCTCTTCACCGATCCCTCTGTCCGAAATCCCGCCTTATCCGCAACGATCATATAGTCTCGTCCGGTATGTCGCAGGACACGACCCCCTTGAGCCAAGCACGGGTTCCCCTATCCCGTGCGAGGCCGGAGGCCGAGCCGCGTGGGGGCCTTTCGTATTCCTATAATGTGCCACCGAACCCGTGCGAGGGTCCATCACAGCGCGTATGGCCCCCGTTAGGGAACGAATCGGTGGGGGTTTGGACTGGTTAGCGAGCCTTTGTTTCATCCCTACCACGTGCAGGTACAGTGTCTCCACCATACAAGGGTAGCCCACTGAGAGCTATGTGCGCTACCGTTCTTAGCCTATCTGACTCCCTTGGCAGACGTTTCCACGGAGGCGCCACGCTGAGGCGACGGTAGCTGGAATTCCTCCGCCTACCCTACCTACTGCCATGCTGCCTACCCCTATCGTCCTGCAAGAGGTCAAGGCTAGGAAGTAGAAATCTTCATTTCTGAAATCACGTTCAAAACGTATAGAAAACAAAAGAACAAAGTAGTCAGTCTAAACCAACCCAATCTAAACTAACCCAATCTAAACCAACCCAATCTAAACTAACCCAATCTAAACCAACCCAATTTAAACCAACCCAATCTAAACCAACCCAATCTAAACCAACCCAATCTAAACCAACCCAATCTAAACTAACCCAATCTAAACTAACCCAATCTAAACTAACCCAATCTTAACTAACCCAATCTAAACTAACCCAATCTAAACTAACCCAATCTAAACTAACCCAATCTAAACCAACCCAATTTAAGAATGTTTGTATTTATTTCTTTCAGATTTTAGAAAGAAAGATTATTTCTTTCTAGTGCAAACGTCTTGCAAGACGGCAATTAATGGATACAGACAGGGTTTGAACTCAGGACGTAACGGTGACAGATAGATGCACATAAGTTGTATACCATACGCATAGTGTTAGTACTTTTGTAGTGACAAAACAATTATCTACTCACCATAGACTTTAAGCTACCATTGCGTCTAATTATGTTACGGGCTGGGGGAATTTAAAGAAAAATTAGACCCAATTAAAAATAAGCCTCCTAATGAGTTTACGATTTTGTAATGCTACAAACCAGTTCTGCAAATACGATTTTTTTACAGCCACTATATCTTCAAACTATTGTTTTGCTACTACAGTAGAACGTCGTTTATCCGAACGTTTATTATCCGGAGCGTCAAATATCCGGACCAGTTTTTTTTTTTTTTTTTTTTTATCAACCACATGTACTGTAATGCACATATACTGTATGAATACGTTTTCGAACAGGCAATGCTCAACAGTTGTTTCGCGCGAGGTGAAAAGTGACGGAAAAACCCAAGGTGAGGGATATCCCGTTACAATTGTAGTGTCCGGTTGCATATACTGCATGGATCGCTTCGGTTTTCGGTTATCCGAACAATCGCGTATCCGAACGGTGTCCGGTCCCAATTGAGTCGGATAAACGACGTTCTACTGTAATGGTAACGTAATTCTCTGAGCCATGCAGGTAAAGGTGAACAAGAGAATGCACTACATATGTTAAAATATGTTCAAACAATGTATAGGAGAACAAGGTACAGTGTAAACGCTAAGTGATACATTGTACATACAGCCTAGCAGAATAGATATTAGTCATAATTTAAACGTGGGGGCGCGGTGGCTGAGTGGTTAAGCGCTTGGCTTCCGAACCTGGGGTCCTGTGTTCAAAGTTCGGTGAAGACTGGGATATTGAATTTCGGGATTTTTTACCCAACTCTAATGGGTACTTGACTTTAGTTGGGGGAAAGTAAAGGCGGTTGGTCGCTGGCCACATGACACCCTGCTCGATAACAGTTGACCATAGAAACAGATGACCTTAACATTATCTGCCCCATACATCGCAACGTCTGAAAAGGGAAACTTTACTTTTGTATAAGTTATACGTACAAACTTGATCTAATGATATATTTTAGAAAGAAAAAGAGAATGATCTACTGCAGTAAAACCTAGATCTAGAAAGATGGACACGTACCTACCTTGGGACAGCATGCCTCTATCGTCCAACTAATGTTCCCTGGTGCCCTTGCAGACCTAGAGGCTTGGGTAACTACATTCACATCACGTAAATAACTGGCTCTTAAAGACGAATAAATCCAGACTCGCCACTAGATTGATACTACTGCTCGAGAAATCGAAATTAACAATTTTATAGTCGGCTGGGTTTAAACACAGACAAGAAAGTAAACACAGCATCAAATGTCTGGCGAGATGCTATAATAAAATGTTAACTTTGATGAGAAACTGGGTTAAAAGAGACTTTAAAAAAAAAAACGTTCACACAATGTAAAGTTGAAAAAAAACACCTAGATTGCGTGGTAGGATTTTAAAAAAAAACCTAGACTGCGTGGTGGGATTAGAAAAAAAATTGAAATCCAATGGAAAACAAAGTTGAGTTGTGTTTACTACTCACTGTACAGGGCGCTTGTGACATCTACCCTCCCTCACTTCTCCCTGGGGCGATACTGCATCGAGTATATGTCAGGCGGGAGGGGGCGAGAGACGAGAGTGACACTCGTTACAACCGCAACTGCCGCTGTCCTATCCACTCCCCCACATCACACACACACCAACTCTTCACTGCTGCCAGGGATGCCGTCGCTGCAGTTGTCATCAGCGCTGCCAATCAATGGCTGATTTCGCCCACCAGCTCCTGCCCCCCAAAACACTTTCTAGGTCTCACCATTCATAGCTACTTTAGCATTCGAGAACGAGGCTGTGTAGCACTACCACAGCTACACGCCGTAGTGCAGGTCCTTCGTTTCCGTTCCACATCTCAGTGGATTTTTTTTTTTCTTTAAGTTCTTTGTCAATAACATGGACTGTCTTGGGAGAGGATTCCAGAACTGAAAGATTGTGTTGTCTTCATTAGTGAGACTAAATGGTCCACAAGGATAGATTGTGGACTGAGAATCAAAGAGCTCTGAGTGAAACAAACTAGTGATGAAGTTACCCGCCGGTATATAGAGATCTCCATTGAACACTTTCGTGATAGAGAGATCGTTGGATATAAGGGAAAATAAGTACAATTAGTAAAGGAAAGAGAACGATAGAAATGTAAAGAGTGAATGAGAAACAGTCAAGAGGAAAAGAAAAAGAGAGAGAGAGAGAGAAAAGAGCAAGAGAGTGGAAATAAAGAGAGAGAAAAGTAGTCGGAGTACTAGAGAGACCTGAAGAGATAAAGAAAGGCTGAGAGAGAGAGAGAGAGACAAGGAAAAAAAGAAAGAGGAAGACCTCTGGTCTCACTCTACTAGACTCTCTGGTCTCACTCTACTAGACTCTCTGGTCTCACTCTAAAAGACTCTCTGGTCTCACTATACTAGACTCTCTGGCCTCACTCTACTAGACTCTGGTCTCACTCTACTAGACTCTCTGGTCTCACTCTACTAGACTCTCTGGTCTCACTCTACTAGACTCTCTGGTCTCACTCTACTAGACTCTCTGGTCTCACTCTACTAGACTCTCTGGTCTCACTCTACTAGACTCTCTGGTCAACATGTTTCCAGTCTGCCTCTCACACTTAAGCCGTTGCCAGGAAACTCACCAACTGTAAATACTGACTCGGAGAGAGGCTTAACCTAAAGCCTCGGGCTCAGGGGCGAGTGTCAACGGTGTCAGGCTTGCCGAATATATTCCGTTTAAACTTTTAATTGGCTTGCAACACATGTACACCAAGACAGTAAGTTCTTTCATCGTCTTGTGATCTTAAACATTGCTTGATGCTGTTGAGATATAGGCGGGTACATGGGCGTTTGAACCCCAGCGGAGTTTTGAAGCTAAAAACCACCTCTTCAATATAAAAAAAAGCAAATTACACACTCCAAATTCTATGAGCGTAGCCAAGGGTGGTTTAGAGATTAAAACCCTCTCCTCCAGATGGCTTTAAATTTAAAAAAACTCCAGATGGTTTTGAGTTTACCCCCCCCCCCCCACAGAGGGGTATGAAGCTCTAAAAACAACCTCTTCAATATAAAAAAAAAAGGCAAATTACACACTCAAAATTCTATGATCGTAGCCAATGGAGTTTTGAGCTTAAACCCCGCTTCTACAGATGGCTTTAAGTTTAAAACCCCTCCAGACGGTTTTAAGTTAAATTATTCTCTACAGATAGTTTTAAGGTTGAAAACCCCTCTCTTTAATATTATTCTAAAGCAAACTACAGTCACCTAATTCCAAGAGCGTAACCAAGAGAGGTTTCAAATTTCTACCTATTGTTTGGCTCCATTAATAAAGTGCAGTTAAAACATTAGAGATGAGTGCGGGAATTCCCGCTAAAGCTGTGTGACGTAAGGTATCAACAAATATTTAAAAAAAATAAAAGACATAAACCAAAATTAGTTTAAAGATGTTTAAATAACGGTCCTACCAGAGTTTTCACTGTGTAGCTTGTAACTTGTAGGAACAATCGTTAGAGCTGTTTTCGAGACACAAGAACCGTGTCCACCCATGAAGAAATTGCAAACTGATAGATGCAAATTATAAAGTGACGTATTTATAATAAAGAATAAACATTATGAATGATTAAACCTCTTTCTTTCTAATGAGATCAGGATCACACATCAACCCCTGCCGTCGCTCCCTCTTTCCCGCCCACCTCAAGAAAATGTCATAGGACTTAGTGCAACACTGTTGAGGCATTGGCCTCTGTAGTCGTATATATAGAGAGAGACCATCAACGTGTGATGATAAACAGTCCTGACGCCTCAACCTCATCGGTGAGCTGGAATATACTGATTTACTGATATATAAACATCAATGAGCTGGAATATACTGATATATAAACATCAGTGAGCTGGAATATACTGATATATAAACATCAGTGAGCTGGAATATACTGATATATAAACATCAGTGAGCTGGAATATACTGATATATAAACATCAGTGAGCTGGAATATACTGATATATAAACATCAGTGAGCTGGAATATACTGATATATAAACATCAGTGAGCTGGAATATACTGATATATAAACATCAGTGAGCTGGAATATACTGATATATAAACATCAGTGAGCTGGAATATACTGATATATAAACATCAGTGAGCTGGAATATACTGATTTATAAACATCAGTGAGCTGGAATATACTGATATATAAACATCAGTGAGCTGGAATATACTGATATATAAACATCAGTGAGCTGGAATATACTGATATATAAACATCAGTGAGCTGGAATATACTGATATATAAACATCAGTGAGCTGGAATATACTGGTATAACAAAACTGAGCTATTTTTAGATTGCTTCACTGACAGTTTTTATGGAAGTGAGGTAACTCGCAAGAGAGAGAGACAGAGAGAGAGAGAGAGACAGAGAGAGAGAGAGAGCAATAGTTATCTTTCTAACAAGATTTTCGTGTTTATTTATTGTATCTGTGTTTAGATATGTTATGATAAACTGTAGGCCTACATTGCGGTAAAGCTAGCTGAACAAAAAAGGTTACAGTAATATATTGTGATTGTGTTCTTTGTTTTTGTTTATTGTAGAGTGTTCACAGTGTTACGCAAACTATTTTATAATTAACCCCAGAATTTCGCGAGGCAAGAATTAGTTGTCCACAAACTACCGGAATAATTAACAAGTAGGCCACCACATTAAATTCATCTCTTTACCAAAAAAAACAAAGTGTTAAGATAAGTAAAATGTTTGGGAAACATTGAGCTAGAAGGCTCATCTGGTATGAACTGGGCAATTAGTATCCAGAGCATGGAAACTCTACATACAGTCTGTCTTCTAGTTCGGGCCTCTTGATAACGTATGCAGCCAGTTTGAAAAGAAAAATGTCTGTTTGGCCTTAGTTGCTAGGATCCATAGTAAAGTTCCCCTTTAAGCAGGGGCGGACTGACTAAATGGGCATTCGGGCCGATACCCCATTAGGATGGTAGAGCCAACGAAAGGGCCGCATGAATGCCAGTGAAATGTTTTAAGATTTTATACTATTCTCTTTAAATGCAACACCTTGAGCGTCATGGTTAAAAAAAAACATCTTTAAAACTTTCAAGACAGCATAAGTTTTACTAAACCTTAAGTTTATCAAATTACCTTCCAACAAGTGGACTTAATGTTCTGTTGTGTGTGTAGCCAGCTCTAAGTCTAACTAGGTTTCCAAGTTATTGAGTAAACAGCACATTTGACCTTGTGAGTCAAGTACATTTCCCCTTGCAAACCTTGCGATCTATAGGGCAGATGATGTTAAGGTCATCTGTTTCTGTGGCCAATGGTTTGCGAGCAGCACAACGACCAACCGCTTTTAGTTACCCCAACTAATGTCAGGTACACGTTAGATTTGGATGACCCCTGGGCGCCCTAAAAATTCCGCAATTCAAAATATAATGAGCAAACAGCCTACCGGACTGCCGTAAAGGGCATATGCTTCACTTCAATCTTTTTTTTTAGTTTTTTATTTCTATGAATTAAATTCAGCGTTTCAAAATGGTTTATAGATGAAGGCGGTTGGTCTTTGTGCTGGCCACATGACTTCCTTAACAACCATAAGGCACAGAAACGAAAACGCTCATCGTCTACAAGGGAAAATTGAGCGTTTAATTTCCTGTTTTTAAACCCAATCTCCTCAGGAACACTTACTCTCAATCACGTGACAGTCACATGAGATACCAATCTAGTTCTGAATCTCATTCATCTTGCGCGTGCTTTGTTTTTCCCTCGTTAAATAAAAAATCTTTCTACAAACTTCATCTACTCCTTGTAGTTTGTGTTTGTCTCCATTTTTCCTCCAGCAAGTTATCGCCCTTTTATCGAGCCTTTTTAAAGCCTCAATTTACTTCCCTTGGTCTATTGTACCAGTGGTTCCCAAACTTTTTTGTCTCGTAGACCCCTTGGCATGTTTTCTGGCTTTCGGTAGACCCCTTACTTAACTTGTATTGAATTTTTGCAAATTCATCAAAACATTTTTAAAACAAATTTCTAACTGCAGTGAGTTAAAGAGTGAAAAAATAATTTAATGCTACAAATAGTGTTATAGAGATCTGTCTATTTTTTTTTTTTGACAAAATTCTAATTTAAACTAATTAAAATAACAATTTATATTTATTACTGGAATCACCAAAACACATTGGAAATGTTTTGTCTTTTTCTACATCTATTATCCGTTGCTAGGATATTCTGTTTCATGTAGGAATTTGTTGTTCTATGAAGTAGTCCTCAAACATTAAATAGTAATCAATCAATGAATTAATTAGCCTTATGTGTATCATTGTCAAAGTTTGTCGCAAAGAGCAAGTTTCTCTTGTAGGTCTTGATCTTTCACGTGTGGCTCAAATATTGAGTGCGCAGAACTGTTGTCACTAACAGGAGAAGGTGAGTACCTAGTGAGTAGGCCTACCTAAACCAGTCAGCTTTGGGCAGGAAGGGCTTATTAGCCTTGGCTTGCAGCCTACCTAGCAGAAGGAAAACTGAATTCAAACTGTGCTGCCTTGCAGCTATACCCGAACATGGGAAAGGTTTCGTGGGTCAACCCTGTTAAAAATAAGGAGCCGGCGACCTTTACGCAGTTTGCAGCACACAGGGCTACACCCTGTCAGAGCCTGATCTATAGGGCAGATGATGTTAAGGTCATCTGTTTCTGTGGCCAATGGTTTGCGAGCAGCACAACGACCAACCGCCTTTAGTTACCCCAACTAATGTCAGGTACCCGTTAGATTTGGATGACCCCTGGGCGCCCTAAAATTTCCGCAATTCAAAATATAATGAGCAAACAGCCTACCGGACTGCCGTAAAGGGCATATGTCCTTTGGAAAGAATTACAAAAGAAGCTTTTAATTTTATAACTCATGCCACAGATGTGACCTTGAACTGTATTGTTGCTTAAAGAAATTCGTTTAATAATATCAGATGTAGATTTGTGTAAAACAGTTATTTAAAACTACAACGGCGGGTAAAATCAATGTTTTACCTATAGTATTTTCTGTATTTTGCTATATGTAAAGAGATTTTGTTAGACACTCACAAACTATAATCTTCTCTATATGGCGTCGAAGAGAGATTTTGTGGGTCTATTCTGATCTTTGAGTGTTTGAACGGTTTTCAAATCTTTATCTATTTGTCAGGGTGCAGGCATTGTCTCAAATGATCCTCCAGCATAATTGATTTCATATCGGTATAAAAAGGCACTTAGTCAACCGCTAGTATTACAAGGAAGGAATAAATACCAATTTTAAATAATCAGCGCTGTACAGTCTACATTTTTTTAAAACATTGGTTGCATGAAGACAAAATGAAGCTATTTAAAAAAAGTATTTAAATTAGATACAACAATATTTCGTTTGAAAAGCAGGATAAATATTTAAAGGATTAACTCGGGTACAAATCATATATTAGTGTATGAAAGAATTACAATAATTTATTGTTAAAATTAAAGTCACGACCTGCTTAAATGAAATCTGTTATCGTAGACCCCCGTGGACATCTCATAGACCCGCAATTTATGTTTTCCCTTTCGTAGACCCCTTGGAAGTCTTTGTAGACCCCTGGGGGTCTATATAGACCACTTTGGGAATCACTAGTCTATACAATACATCAAACATACCCGACCTAGCCTCCCTTTATACTTTGTCGCTTGACGACATGATGTCGTTTCTCCTGTCTATAGAACTAGACTAGTGATCCACAAGATGTCGATCGTCGTCACGGATACATCTTCCTATCTTTTTTTATAAATAACAGACTTTTACTTTCAAAAGTGAAGCTCATTACGTCCTACGTATTAATATGTTAATATAGTCATGGATGCTAATCAGTGAGCTCTTCTAGGTCGTTGGTTTTCCTGGCTGATTCAGGCAACCTATTGCATGTTCTGATGGCTCCATGCTCTTTAAGTGTAAATGAAAGAAAGTGAAATAAACTGTTTAATCCTCTGTGCTAGAACTGTATAATCTTTCTTTCGGTGTTTTCACAAATAGTCTCCTATTCAGTTCTTAGAATTTCTATCATCTTTGCCGCCACTTCTAAACACCACAATTACGTCTTCTCATTTCTAACAGTGTCTTATAACGTTGAGTGTATGTGTATTATATAAGAAAGACAGCCACACTTGTAGTAAATAATAAAACAAGAAGAAGCAAACAAGATAGTGTCTTATCTTATAAATTACAGACGTTTCTTCACAGACGAAAATAATTACATTAAGTGGGTATCCATGTGTAGGCTCAATCTAGTCGTGCATGTTAATTAGAGGCTTAAACTCTGCTAATTCATTGGTTTGGTTGACTGATTCCTGCAGCCCCTTTCCGTGTTCTAATGGTCTGGAGAAGAGCGGGTTTATTAACAAACAAGTCAAATATTTTAAATAATACTTTGAAAAAAAAAAAAGAAACAAATCCTCCTTTTTAAAGCTGATGCATGTTTCTAAAGCGCGATCATTTTACTCTTAATAACTAAGTACCAGGTGACCGAGCCTAGCTCAGTTGAATAATTTGTTGAGGAAATATATTGACTTATTTTGGAAATATTTTTTAATGACAAATATAAGCGATCGGGTAAAGACTCCAAATCCGAAGAGTTGCTTTCGTGTTTAGTTCTAATTGTCAAAGTACATGACGATTAGAAAAGTCTCTCAAGTCTCCATACAGAACACGCGTAGGACGTAATCATCTTCTTTTTTTGAAGTAATGTCTGTATTTCATAAGATAAGATACAGTCTAGAAAACCGCAGCTCACGTTGAGTCTTTTACATTGTATCTTTTGCCTAAAAGTATTGGGCTATGATTGGCTTGGAAGAAAGTCTTTGCAGTGTAACTTCTCAAATGGCTACCTAACTTACATTCAGACATTAATGTTGCAATTAGTATAATCATTAAGTCTTTCGTACTAAAGATCAAGTGATGCAATATCTCTGGATTGAAACATAGACTTGTACAGACATGCGTCCGCCTATATCTACTATGTCTTCAATAAATAATGAAATTTCCAGAGACATTTTTATCATTAATTATTAAGAACAAAAAGTAGCTCGTACAGAAGTTGGTCAGCTGTATAAAGGAGGAATTGCCTTTTTTAATATTTTATTTATTTATTTATTGCTTTGGTACTTTTATCTTAATTGGAAGAAAGGACATTATCCAATACTCCCAACTACATAATTAACAGTCTTGTTTTCCACATCAAGTTCGACAACCGTTAAAAAAAATGAAGTAACCAAATTTACTAAGTTGTCGAACTTAAATGTCAGCCGAAAGCATTGAGAAGTAAAACTATATGAGATTTAATATCCTATTAGAATTCTAGATATTAAAACAATAAACTCCAAACATAAATATTGAACTTGTTGGAAACATACCAATAAAGAAATATAGAGATAATTGTACAAAATGTCAGTTTGATCCGAGATTGGGTGTGTGCGAAATAACATGTACAAACTTTATACCACACAAACGGACAGAATGAGTTTATAAAAGCTTTATAACTAGAAAAATACAAGATAGTACTATGGAGTGCTATCACAAACTAATATTTAAATTTGAGTACAGTAACATCATTAGTACAATTACTAAACATAGAGACACTTCGGGACAGAAGAATAAACAGTAAATTAGTAAATAATACATAAAAAATTAAACCATAATTTGCAAAAAGAAAAACAAAATTGAATAAAATACTCAGAAAGACACAAAGATAAAGGCACATTTCTTACTCCATAGGCTAGGACAAAGTCTCATAAGTGCTCCTTCTTCCCTAATGCCATTAGAGAAGGAAATTGGCTTGCCTGAATCTGTCAGGAAAACTAAAGACTTGGCAGAATTTGAGTGAGCGGTTAACATGCATGATTAAATGGACACATGAAAAGCGTAGGATGTAATTATCTTCTTTTTTCTTACAGCGAAACGGAAGGGATCATCTCTAGTAGAGACAAGCTGCTGCGGTTAGCAGAGAGTGGAGGAACAGTGTGGAACATTCAATGTTGACGACTGCGCCCTCTTTAGTGTTTTGTCAGTTTGTTTGTTTTTGTTGTCCTTTGTGTTGTGTATAAGATATTGATGTAACTAGAATATACTGAATAAAAAACAAGAGGTGCCCTGTCGGGTTGTCAGGAACAGTGGTGGTCCTTTGTGGAGTTGTCAGAAACAGTGGAAGGTCGTTGGTGGAGTTGTCAGAAACAGTGGAATGTCCTTCATGTAAAAGTCATTCCTGATGGTTTGAGAAGGTTCTTAGGACAATTATAGAGCTACATGGATCTGTGACCCCATGGTAGAGGCGACGCCAATCAACTTTGTTGCAAAGAGAACATCAGAATAGCTGTTTGTGCTTGTTGTGTCCTTATGATTCGTGTACAAAAAATAAATCTCATCATCATTTTGACTTTCCCTTGAGTTGCCGCCCTTAAGTTTACAAAAATGAATTTTATTTTCTATAATAAAAGATAAATATTAAATTAATTACATATTGTTATATGGTTAAAAAAATATGAACATTTTGTATGCGAAATATTAATGATTATGAAGTATACCGTTGTTTAATAATATTAATTAATTATTTTATTTTATTTTTTTCTTACGCCAATTGTGTAACTTCTTTAAATGGTAAATTGACTGAAAAAAAGTTTTGGCATTTCATTTTTTCATTTCTGAACCAAATATATATACTTATTTTGAAAACCACAGAACAAAAGAACACACTAAATAGTCTTAATAGTAGCATGCTGGTTAATGCTGAATATGTTGTTCAATATGTAAAGACAGCGCATAATACTTCTTTAACAAAACAAAAATTATACTATTTCTGTTATGTTATTGAAAACAAACATATTTTACAAAACACACGAACTTCTGGTTTCAGAAAATATTTTCATTTTTAGATGGTTGATCCTCCATTTCGTACGTATCTTTTTCATGGTATTATTTACGACAGTGATGCCCAAAATACGGCCCGCTGGCTACATCCGGCCCGCGACGTGATTATATCCGGCCCGCCGACACGTCGACACAAAGTGTAGAAAATGCCCTCTTCACAAAAAAAAAAGTTTGAGAAAACATCTTTCCTTACGTTAGAGTAAATGGATTGGTACCGATACTAAGCCAATATGTTAGTTTTATAAAGAAAGAGTCGCTCTTTTTAAAGAACATAACATTCAACAGCTTTAAGAAACTAGACACATAAATAAATAAGGCAGAATGCTTGGTTTAAGACGCAACTTTTAGATAGCACCTAGAGTGGAAGACTGATGAGAATATTTACCAAAAAGAGACTAGAAAATGAGTGGGCTGTAATGCCAGCTACAGAGTTACATTGTAAGTAGAGATTTCCCTAGGACTAATGCATAAGAAAAGTACTTGCTAGCAATGATGGGAGAAATCCGTCCTGAAAAGAAGATTGCTGTTGAAGCCTTCAGACTTCCTCGTGACAAAAGACGAGAGAAAGTAATTGGTAAAAATCTACATTCAAAACTAAAAGACAAACGAGATTTCGAAATGCTTTCTATTGCCGCCTATGAATCGATCGACATATCTGATGCTGCTAAAATTACATTGTTCTCGGTACAAACAGCAGTTTTGAAATCAGAGAAGTTAGTAGCTATGAGGAGCATGCATGGGACCTCCACTGGCGAAGTCATGTCTAAAAAAATTTCAACCATTACAGAGAATCTTTCTCTTGCGTGGGAGAAATTAATGGAGTGACTCCTGATGGTACCATAAATATTAGTTGACAGCAAGCGTTTTATTTTAGAAAAATTGTTTAGGCAAATGGAACCAAGTCTCTGAATTATTCACCAACAAAATCTATGTGGCACAGAGTTCAGTCTGAACCATAGGATGATGACAGTGTTCAGATTGAACATTGTTCGTGGTTTCGAAAATTCATCTGCTGCCAATGTGTCAAGTGCCCAGACAGACAAAATCTCACCATAAAACAAGCATTAACTATGATCACAATAATTAACAGCACTTATTGTGAGGACAAACCTTTTCAGTGATGAATCTTTTGAAACCCATGCTCTATGTAATTCGTCTCTTGAACGAACATCTAGAATTATATGATTCGGTTCTTATCTTATGCAGCCGGATATTTAGAAATGAACTAATGTAAGTACTAGATTGGCAGATTTCTAATAAAAATGTTTCATTGTCTATTCCTTTTTGTAAAATCTTTTTCAGTTTTTTTGTTGTCGTTGCCCGCGAATCGAGTGTCGGAAATGAAAATGGCCCGCCGGCCGAATAAGGTTGAGCATCACTGCTTTACGAACTACTTCCAAAGCGAAGGGGAATAATGCATGCCAAAACGTTACAAAATGTTTATGTTATGACTACCTCCCTTACTCAATGTCATGGATATTAAAATAGCCAAATTTAATAAGAGTGGGTCTAAAAATATTGTTTTGAATATACGGGAACAACTCAAAGAGAAACAAATCACATCGTCTAATAATGAACCATGTAATCAAATAAAAAGAGAATTAAACAATGTTAGAAACTGTATTTCCTATCACATCTTCTCATCAGCTCCACAGCCATTTTGTTCTGACACACAATATAATAGATTTCATATCGAGTCACCAAGTGTGCATTCCAGAATTATAATTGTGCTCCCGAACACTACCTGCTTCACCAAGATACAGATCTAGTCGATCGACTTAAGCGACCTTCATCATAGACCGTGGACCTTTTCTAATCCTATAGATCACATCTTTGATCCGTTTGACAACACGGTTTATCTTTGAAGCTTAGGAGATGTGCCTTTGCGTCTCTGAGGATTGTACAGCCATACCAGATCATTCTCTTGAAACCTAGAGGCATGGTCTGTCGTACCTCTTAATCAAGTCACTGCTTAGCCTAATCTTCCTGCGAGCCAAGGCAGGAACATCTTCCGGAGACTGATGACGTACTCGGCTGAGGTAACTGGAGTTTCTCTCGGGAGCCCAAGAAGCAGGTCGCATGACGATGTACCAGATAAAGACGGTGTTTCTCAAGAGGTACAGCATTACACGTTCACTCTTGTGACTTTAAAAAGTAAAGTTTACCTTTCAGACTTAGTGGTCTATAGGGCTAATGATGCAAAGGTCATCTGTGTACAACGACCAAACGCCTATACTTTTACCCAACTAATGTCATGGACCCATTAGAGCTGGGTGAACTCAGAGATCCTGAAATTAATTATCCCAGTCTTCACCAGGATTCGAACACAAGACTCCCGGTTTGGAAGCCAAGCGTTTACCACTCAGCCACCGCGCTAATAAAGGAGATTGATACGTAGATACATTATCTTGTGTATGTAGGAGAATATGTATGGTAAGTAAAATATAAACACATTTAATATATAAAGTATATTAAGTAACCATCTTCAGTTTTAATGTAATGTTTTGAACTTATAGAACACGCAAAATTTTAAAAAATACTTAAAAAAACAACAACACAAAGCGTGTTAAATAGGAAGAACTTTACATCATTATATCGAACAAAATTAATAAATCACCTTTATTTAATTAACTAATTGATTACTTTTTTATTGATGTTTTGTTAGAAACAATGAATAGTTGTGCAAAGTTGTAACTAATGTTGTTACTGGATTCAAGAATGGGATGTTGGAGAACTAACGTGTTTAAATGTGTACCAGATAGTCAGAGAGTGAGTTGTATGAGCTTGGTCATAGGTGCTTTTACACCTGCTCAGTTCATTTCTTTGCTGTATCATAGAAAAGAACAACATAGTGGAGAAAAGTGACACTTACAACCTATTTGGTCATTTTCGTTTCTAGCTGATGAAGGTCACGTGATCCATGCGTCGTTTTTGACTCTGGGCCTGCAGTGTTTACTATAGGAATTGTAACGACTCATAGTTAGAGGCGTAGAAGTTGGAGTTAATTGGGGATTTCTTTACTGTCGCGACGGTACATTAAAAACTTAGAACGGAAATAGATTAGAGACAGACTAACGGACGAGACCTCTCATACAGTAACGTTTAGAAAAGGACGTTGGACTGTGCCCTTCTTTTGTACTGAAAGTTAGGTTTCTACAAGACCGGATTAACTTGTTCTATTCATCTGTTGTGATAGTGTGTATATTTAAGAAGAGAAACATCTCGTCACATTCGAGTCATAATCAAGTCAACAGAAATAACAACACCTCTCTCAACAGGATTTTCATTGTATTTTCTATTGAGTCGTTCATCCCTGCATCCACATTTTTCATATATTGAATAAAATCAGACATTTGCACTAAAAATTGTCTAACTCATCGTGACAGAGTTTCGGCATGGCCCTAAATAAAAGAGTTCACAGTATTGACTAGTAGTGTGGAACATACTAAATATAGCTTTGAGGTGTGTGTGTGGGGAGGGCGGCAGTCTTTATGGGAAATGACTCTAAATGAAAGCAAAGCAACTAAAAATAAACAATTCCAGTCAGGTAAAAGAATAAAGAGAAAACTAAATAAAGGCGGGGTGGGGGTGGTGCTGGGCCCAGCAGAGTGGAGTTTTGTCACGATAGGAAGCCGCGTGACGGATTAAGCTGCAGACGTTGGACGTGCGATCAGTTTGTTGCCCTCGTGTTTTGTTAACGGCCCTTTAATGAAGCTTCTGGTAGCTTTAAGATAGCTATCCTCAATGTATGTGTTACGGATGAATGACTGCCACAAAATAAAATTATCCACACCTTTTTTTTTAGCATGGCAAATGGCAGAGGCGTAGCTGAGCTCATTTAAACGGTGGTCGAAGTCTATTTACCATCCGCCCCACATAGACACGCTATGTTTTGGTTCCGATGACCCAAAAAAAAATACTTGGATCTGGGTTTTTCTGAACGTTAGTCTGAACATCAGGAAGTGGGCCTCCACCACCCCAGCCCTCCTTTCTTCAGGCAGCTTCGCCTTTGGTGGTGATCATCTTAAATTCTTAAGGGCAGGTTAAACCCCCAAATTGAAATATCAACAAATCTGTCACTATTTAAGTGTCTATATGTTTGGATGGATCATTTAATAATGAAAAAAATATTTAAAAAAAAACACTTTAAAAAGTGATTTTTTTTTCACAAAAATAGGGTAAAATAGTCAAAAAACTAAAAAAAAATACATGAACACACATGTCAAGATATTTTAGTATCTATTAAATATTTTCAAATGAAATTTTCACAGTGTATTCAGCATGTTATACCAATCACATTGATCTATAATTATTACAATCAGAGAGAAAATTGATAGTATTTAGAAACTGAGACACTGTCTATTGAATGAGGCAAAAGAAAACATTAGTCATGTTTTTATTTTAAATATTTAAAATATTTATTAATATTTTTCTAAAAACAAATTATAGATTATTATTCAGAATTGAATACAGTTTCTAATTATCGTAAGCTCAATTGACATAATTTAGAAAAATCTCATATTTTCCCAAGTCGGAGTTACCCTTACAAGATGGAACAAACTTCGTTCCTAAAAATAGTTTCTAGGATTCACAAGGGCCACAATGGGCGTGATAGAAAAGTTAAAAGTTTAACCCAAATTCACACAAAATAAAATACACAGCTATTGATCCCCGTTACCACACTAAATGGAGATGAATCAATGAGTGACTTATCTTTAACCCAAATCCACATGAAATAAAATACACAGCTATTGATCCCTGTTACCACACTAAATGCAGATGAATCAATGAGTTACTTATCTTTAACCCATATCCACACCAAATAACATTTGCAGCTATTGATCAATGAGCGACCGAACAGTTCCGCACTTAATCTCATTAGTTTCCAAACTATGGAACTCTTGAATAAAACGACGACTTGAATTTTTATGAAGTTTTGAATACAAACCCATTAGCTTCTCAAGGGCCAATTATTCGGGGGTTAGATACATGGAGGAACAGAATAAAAACGTAAACCTTTCATACTTCTTATCAATCCTCGCTGCCGAAAGCCGCTGGTATACTTTCAGTGTTTGGAAATTCTCTTTCGCAAATACATCCAGGAATTTTTTGTGTGAATTTACTTGACTTTAAAGATTTGAAATCACATTTAGTATACCGTCCATTATAGATCTGTTCGGGCCCTCTAGTAAGCGGTGTTGGTCTTCTAAGATGTTCCCATCACATTATTACATTATAATTGGCCACCGGATGAGCTCTTTGGATAGCACATATATCCAAAGCACTTAAGTATTAAACCAGAGTTCAAATCTTTGCGTCAAACGATATTCCCAAGATACTGAATGCATCTTGTGCTTTAGTGTGTTCGCAGCGGAAAGAAAAGACAAGTTACTACGATTAGCCTTTAAAACAGACGATCTCTTATGGTCAAAGTAGAAGACATTTTACATCACATCAGAGCTCAGAGCTAGCAACAGACTATTTGCTAAGTCTTCTTGTCAAGTTAGACCAGCGCTTCCCAAAATGTGTTCCTTGGTGCTCCGCCAGGCCCGAATAGTGGTTCCACGAACTATTTGAATAATTAACTAGTCACCACGCGAATAAACTTCTAAAAAAAAATAAGCAAAGTTTTCCTCAAAATACTCAGAATGTTGGAAGTGTTCCGTAAAGGAAAAAGTTTGGGAACCACTGAGTTAGACAATAGCCAAGCAGTAGAAAACGAAAACACTAAGTCAAAAAAGACTTTGTATGACATTCACCATTTATAGTATTCATTTGTTGCATAAATCTAATTAAACAGCTTATATAAATTATACTCAATTTCTTAACTAATAATCTAAAAAATTGTAAGTTCTTAATGATCAAATATACTACATAACAAAGATGATTTATGTGTGGCTGTAACCTTCAGAGCAAATGTTTTTCTCAGTAATAATTTTCAAATGTTCATATTTTCATGTCAGAAGAATTGTTGTCCTGTGAGTCCTATGTGTCATGTGTGTCCTGTGTTTTTCTCGAAATGACCTACCAACAAATACACCGGCATTGCGCTATTCTCTGATAGCATCAAAGTGGCTGGATGTCGGCTTAACCTTGCGAGCTGGTTCCTTGATGACATGGAAGATAGCGTGTACTTTTTATGCAAAACTTCTAGATGTCTGCGGCTGTCTGTGAGATACTGGCTTTGTAATTGTCTAGAGCGTGCGATAATCTCGATGTCCCCGTTTGGCTTTTAAACTAACAACAAGCACACCATTTCCATACAGTCACAGAATTGGGTGGTTAAGTCCCGGTGAAGAATAAGTGTAATCATAGCTGCAAAAGATGATAAGAAAACATGGGTGGAAGAAAGCAACTAGATCTAACTTTTGAGAGGGTTGTTAAATTTGGACTCCATCTGGAACAAGAAGAACTGAGATAGCTTCCTTTTCTCACGAAGGTCCCGATTCTTAAAACTGCGCGCCTTATGCCAGAGGCAGCCTTTTGCAGTGCGCGGGGCCCTGGGTGAGTCATATCAGGGCCAGGAATATATGTACGATGGACTAACAGTGAATAAGGATTCTCTTTATCTCTCTCTCTCTCTCTCTCTCTCTCTCTCTCTCTCTCTCTCTCTCTCTCTCTCACACACACACACACACACACACGAACACCCTAAGGCGCCAGACAGATAGATTTTATATAAGCTTCAAAAGTTCGTCAAATAGAGCTTAGAGACTTCTGGCATTTATTCACATTGTGAAGTCCTGTTATTGCATACTGACTATCACTCTTTTATTCACGACATTATTCAATCTATGATCTAGATTTATGATCGATCTACATCTAGCCCTATAAACATTGTGTTCGTTCTGACCAATGATCGTCTGACGGTTCCATTCACTCTCATAGAAACCAAAAAAATAACAGCTTAAATCTACGGCTAGGCTGAACTAGATCTAGTTCTACGAATTTTCAATAAATATATATATAAAGCTTATATCAACTCAATCTTTCTGTCTGTCCGTCACAAATTTTGAACACCTTATTACTCTTATTACGACCACACCTATTCTTGGATCGTTGAAACTTAACACAATTATTTATTGTACATAACTAAACATAAAGCAATAAAAATAATAGCCAAGTAGTCAATTGATTATTGGTAATTATTTGTTTTGTTTGACATTGAAAAAAAGAAATAAATTTTACATTATTGCGCGATAAATGTGGAGTTCTTTTGCTTAGATAAGCTTTTTTTTTTTAAAAAGTATTTTTTTATTTATTTTGCTTGTTATTGTTTTAGTTGTTGTAGTCGTCGGCTCGCAGTCCGCAGCCCAGTGTGGTCGTGTAGGAATAGGATAGAATGATTTTACTCCGCCCCTCCCCCCCCCTCAACTATATGCCAACAATCCTCCCTTGCGACCCTCCCCACCTCCCATCTCGTGACGGTAACGTAATGTCTGCATGTACATGTGACTTGTTCCCACTGGCAGGATGTCGGCTGGAAATACTGTAATCCCCGAATACAGGGCATTTAGTTTCTGTCATGACATCACGAAAGTATTGTTTTTAGACTGACATTTAATATGTTACATATTGTCTCACACGCTCATAGACAGACACAAGGACACACACAGATACAGGCCAGGGCCCAGGACACACACGTAGACGGGCTATGACACATTTTTAAGGAACGACTCAAGCACTGAAAAAGAAACAAAAATACTGTAGTGTGTGTGTGTGTGAACATCGGATAGTATAGAGATTTGTATTGTCTATTTGGCATGTAAATTGTAGATCTGTTTGACCCGGAACCATTAATGTCACTTAACGACGTGAAGCACAGACTATGACGTCAAGTAAACAAAATGTAAAATACGAAGCGGAAATGAATTAGACGAAATAAAGAGTTCCCACAACTAGAGCAGTGTTTCTCAAATTTTGACGGCACCCCTCTAAACGATAAGAATTGTTTTCGCCCCTTCCCCCTTTTAACTAGCTGGGTACCTTGGGTCTCACGTTGGCGTCCGGGAAGGCATTTTAAATGTCAGGAAAATGACCGGTCGTAATTACAACACAATTTTTCGGTTATAGTTTGTATAAATGGTGTTTAGAATCCAAATTTGCTTATTAAATTTCATTAGAGCTTAGTGTGTTTCTGTTTGTTCCTAGATTTTTTGTTTTGTTTTTTAATTAGTGGTTTTGTATAATTTCTAAGTGTTTTATATATCAGAAGGTGTTCTTTCAGGAGATAGTATTGAAAAGGCTGCAGGTTCTCCTTCCATGCAGCAGTGGGGTCTGCAGATAGTATTGGAAAGGCAGCAGGTTCTCCTTCCATGCAGCAGTGAGGTCTGGGTGAGCGGTGCTAGATTCACCAAGCGTTCTCCTACGTAAGAAAGTGTTGCCGATATTATTGTATATGGTATAGTGTTAGTATTGCATTGATAATGTTCCTATGCATTCAATGAACTGATTGTTATGAAGATATGGTTTAGTATGAGTATGGCCGGATGTTATTGAATGGTTTTGTGAAGGGTCAATTTCTCATTCATGGGCTCAAGGAAGATCCTATTAAATGTCTAAAGCAGTGTTTCCCAAAATGGGGTACGCATACCCCCAGGGGTACGGGAAGACTTTGGAGGGGGTACGCGTTGAACCTCATTAACTATGCTGATTTCTTTAAATACCCTTTGATTATGTTCTGTTAATAAATTAAAGTATGGTGGGGGGGGGGGGGGGGGCGAGGGGTACTCAGCATTACAAAAATTATAAAAGGGTTACACAGAGGTCAAAAGTTTGGGAAACACTGGTGTAAAGGATTACACTCTTTGAAATATGGTCTGAAACACTCCTGTGAGTAAAAATTCATCCAATACTTGTTAGATCTTGTTTTATAATTTATTTAGCATTTTTCCTTCTAAAACAAGCATACATTTCTTTAAATTGTTAGCAATTTGAATAATCAAAAAAAAATAATAAGAAAGAACCTCGCTTTCGAATCATGGTGATTTTTTTAATTTCAGAGTTCTTAAGATGCCCCTGAGTCCACTCAACTCTAATAGGTACCTGGCATTAGTTGGGGCTAAGTAAAGACGGCTAGTCATTGTGCTGGACATATGACATCCTCTTTAACTGTAAGTTATTAAAACAGATGAAGTTTTACATCATCTGCCTCTTGGATCGCAAGGTCTAAAGACGTATTTTATTCTTAATGAAATAAGCTTGAAATACACTGTACGAGACTTCTTTTTAAAACAAAACTCAAATTTTATCAGCAATATTTAAAGATTAAACTTGAGATTAAGTTGTAGAAAGACAGTAAAGTGTAACATTTAAATGAAGATCTAACTCACAATAATAAGTCTCATCTTTACTGTCTCACTCCGACCTCAACTATCACACAATTAACTTATGACAGACCAGCTCGTGGTTTCACCAGAAACTCTTCATCCCAAAACAATCACTTCCCTTTCCTAGTCGTTACCATCGAAACACATACACACTCTCCATAACAAAGGGGTCTTACGTATTTACTTATCATGTCCATAAGTGTATTCACCAATGGTTGGATGTTTTTGTTGAGAAACATACATCTGAAACACTTAAAGGCTATTTATGTTGTATGCCGCCATCATGAGCGCCTTATAAGCCCCTTATGAGTCTGTATGCGTGACGGTATCGATATCTTGAAACCTCAGCATCACGGTTATTCAACCGTTCTACTGTGCCATTACAAGGCGTGGGCCAACAGTGGTGAATGGCAATAGATTACACCCAGCAGAACTCCATTAAATAGAAGTCTCTTTCATTTTGTCAGGCAAATATGAAAACGTTACCTTAGTGCACGTAGCCCTAAGCTATTGTATGTAAGCACACTCTAGTTCTCCGATGTTCATAACTTACCGAATTACTCCTTACTGGTTCTCAAGTTATTGTTATGCGACATCAGGAAATTGAATTTGTTTCAGAACTTTACTTCTGTAAGAGCAAGTCTGGGTAATTTGAGAATCTTTGAGATACAGCACTAGAAGACTGTATGGACTTTTTCTTTCCAGGGGAAGATCGTGTATACGCAACTTGCTGGACAACTAAAACTACTAAAAGTGATCGTGTTAGTGCGGGGTCAAGCTCGTTACGCATGCGCCACGAGGTGGGACATGATAGCGGAACCTGTGTGAAGAGCACGTCCCGGGGACACCTGAAGACTTCACACAAACACGAGACAGGAGTTCTGTTGAGAAACTTTGGGCGTTTTTTAATTTGGGAACGAGGGGTTCTGCCTTAAGGGGGTCTGTCTGGAGGGGGTCTACCTCAAGAATGTCTACCGGCGGACACAAAAAAAAAGGATATATATATATATAAATTCCACATGCAAATGCCGCATCTCAAACGAAGATATTAGAAACACGGCTTGCTAACCACCAGACCTTCGTTCAGGGGAAAGTACCAGGAAAAAGAAGATGAGGCAGAGAAGGAAAGTTACCGTAAAAGAGTGGACGGGCCTGCCACTGAAAGAGATCCCGTCAAAGGCAAAAAAATAGAAAGGAATGCGAATGGAGAAAGACGGTTGACAGATCACGTGAGTTGCCCCAACGGTTCGACTCAGGGATATGTGAAGGTGATATACTAAAGAAAGGCAATAGAAAAAAATCAGAGAAAAAAAAAAGAATTACCAAATGTGAAACACATGGTCCTAGTAAATGATGCAAACATTATAAAACATGTTATTGAAGTCACATCGTACCATATACAGCGCAAAGATCTTATGTCTATTTCATTTAATTTTGATTATTCAGTATTTATATAAAGTATTAGCATTACTCTCATTAGCTTTGCCTTGCTACATCCTACAAAATACTTAAATATATCCTGCAAAATACCTAAATACATCCTGCAAAATACCTAAAAACATCCTACAAAATACTTAAATACATCCTGCAAAATACTTAAATACATCCTACAAAATACTTAAATACATCCTGCAAAATACTTAAATACATCCTGCAAAATACTTAAATACATCCTACAAAATACTTAAATACATACTACAAAATACTTAAATACATACTACAAAATACTTAAATACATCCTACAAAATACTTAAGCCGCCCCCCCCCCCCGGTCCCGTTTTAAATGGCTTTTACAAACACATTCACTTCTGGCCTGTTACATCTAGTGGAACGGCCTCTTTGTAACGCAACCCCTCCCAGACCCATAGTTTTTACCAGAGAAATGGACTAGTTGGATAACCCCACGCCACACACAACCTATACGCCTAATAGATAATAATCCCATATACAATACATGTATGAGGGCATTCTTCGACTTTTCAGCTTTTTATCGAAATATTAGAATGGCTTTCTGACATAATCCTTTTTTTTTTTAAAGTTTAAAAAATCATCTAAAAATTGGGGATATAAATTCCGTTGCAATTTTGTGTAGATCGAATTAGGGAAATGAAATTAGGTAAAATATATATATATATAAATAAATATATACTTCTTTCTTTTTGTATTATCACACAATTAAACAAAAAAGTGAATGTCGCGTAGCTTCTACTGATTACCTAAATTAGATCCAGAATTTTAACCTTAAATAAAGCATTTTATAAAAGTAATTTATTCAGCAAACAAGTAAATATACTCTCTCTCTCTCTCTCTCTCTCTCTCATACACTCAAAGAAAATTAATGTTACACCTTATATAAGAAGGTACATGAAGTCAATTAGTGATAAATAAAACCTATTTTTAAAGTCAAATATCGTCTCACTGGAAGTCTGCCTGGTAAAAAATATATACACGTCATCTGTCCCACACCCATTCTCAGACCAAGTTCAAACTTTGCTCAATTATTCATTGTCATAGACAAGACATGAATCAATAAAAAAAAAAAAAGTAAACAATTTAGTCAATGAATTAGTGGTAATTGTTTTTTATTATATAAACAAGGGAAATTAATCCATCATTCTCGGATCAAGTTGAAACCTTAAACAATTATGTAGTGTAACTAATAAAACATGAATCAATTAAAAAATTAACCAATTTATTAATTAATGGTAATTAATTATTTTGTTTGATATCAAATAAGAAAAACAACTTCTACATTTTTCAAAGATATAGCTGTAAGTGCGGAGTTCTTTCCCTTAGAAAAGCCTTGTTTTTTTTGTTGTTGTTGTTTTTAAAGGATTTGTTTGTTACAAAGCTTATATCGTCGCACTGCCTGTCTTTCTGTCTGACGCTCAGGTAAAAAAGTTGGAACATGTCTTTGCTGTCACTTCCCATTCCAGGAGCATGTTGAAACTCAATCCGAAAAATAACCAATAAGTTAATCAATTAGTAGTAATTAATTCATTTTGTTTTACATAGTAGAAAGGTAAGTAAACCTTACCATATTGAGAAAAATGGCAATAATTTGCAGCTCTTTCCATTAGATAAGCCTTGTTTTTTTTTTTAAGTTTTCTTTTTTTGTTTTGCTTGTTACAAGACCTTTGTTCCCCATCAGCCTACTTGACCATTTCGATCTGTGGGGGGCAATGATTACCTTCACTCCCCAGACCAGCGCCCTCTGCCCCCCAAACATTGCCACTTCGCTCGTCTTCAACAAGGATTTTCTCCTCTATTGAAGAAAAAAAAATCAACAATCATATATTGCCCGAGGGGCTTCCATCCAACACCCCCCCCCCATCCCCTCTTCCGTTTGCCTCTCGTGCTGGTGGGGCCAGAAGATCGATGGTGTAGCCCACTGCATTGCGACTTCATATTGCTACCTCCCCCAACACCATGATCTTTACCAGGTTGGGAGGGGGGGGACAGGGAGGTTGTATTTGGGTAGCATAATTACGGAGCTGACAGAAGGCCGTGAATAGTGGCAAAATGGACGGAATTAAGCGAGAGGGGGCTGTGGAGGGGGATTTGAGCTGTATTCCAGGATGTTGCATAGAAGAGGGACATTAGGACAGAATCACTTTTCTGCCTTTTTTTTTTAACATTTTACTTTGAATCGTCTCTTGGCCCAGGAAATTAAACTATGTTTCACGATTTTGTTTCTCAATGTAATCATCTTTGAAGTCATAATCACGCAGACAGCCACGCTGTTGCACGCACTGGTGGACTACATTCATTCAAACAGAGCCAATAAAGACATGTTGCATTTTGGTGCTGTCCAGAGATTCACTTTCGAAGTTAAGCGATAGCGCCAAAGGATGTTTGTTTTTTTACAAAGATTATATCAACTCTGTCTGTCTGTCTGTATGTCTGTCTGGTAAAAGGTTTGTATACGTTATTTCTCCCACACCAAATTTTGGATTAAGCTGAAATTTGCACAACTATTTATTTTACAAGAATATTGTTTTTTTTTAAATTAACTAATTACATTATTAAATATTGGTAATCAATTTTTTTTTGGTATCTTAAACAAGGGAAAAAATGGTACTTGACAGATGTGATTTATTTATCTTCATCACCCGAGTGACAAAACGATCGGTAAAAATATTTTTATCGCACAGATTTGTGTGTCTATGTTAAAGGGACATATGTATTTGCACAACTGATCCAAACTAATTGATACAATTACACTTAATGTAAGCTTTGTTGTTGTTTTTTAAGCGGTTGCATAGAGCTCTTATGTAATAATGTATGGTCTTATGTCTTTGCATTATAAATTATAAGTTTTGTTGAGGATTTTTCATCACACTTCTATTTAAATTACTCCTTTATGGTGGATTAATGGGCGCACACCTGATCTCAAAAACTGCTCCAACGATTTTCCAAGAAATTTAATAGTTGATGTGTATCGCTGAGAAAAGAATGACTAGCTCGTTGGTCACATGGGGAAAAGTCTAGTTTGAACGTTATAATTTTTCAAAGTAAAAATAAATAAGTGTAAATTTGACTAACTCTAGGTCTAGATCCTACATTGGTTTTGAAAGGACTATTGCGTTCTTGAAAGGACTATCGCTTTCGGGAATTTCCGAATGTAAGGCATTATTGATATGAATGTTGGATGTATTAATGTTCAGTCTTTAAATCCAACATTCATTGATTTTTAAAAGAAAAACAATTGCTCTATAATTTGCATAAAGGATGTATTGTCTTTTTTATAAAAAGTATTTTAATGTGCTTTTTTTCCTTTCTACTTATGAACAGAGGGAGTCCCCTTTAGTTCGCCATTTCTTCTTGTGGTGACGTATGCAATTTCAAATGTTGCCACTTGAGTCACTTTTTTGGGAAGGGAAATGTCGCTATTGTATGTGTGCTGTCTTTCTTTTCGTCCTTCCTGCCTTCTTCTGTTTCCGTTGCCCTTTCCTTGTGCCCTCTCGCTCTTCCTCTCTCTCACTCTCTCTCTCTCCATCTTACACTCTTTCCCCTCGCTCTCTCCCTCTGTTCCTTTTCTCTTTCATTATCCTCTCTCTCGTTTTCAACCTCCTTTTACATCCTAACCTCCCTCTTAGACTCTTTACTTTTTAATCCCTTACTTTCACATACTCCCTCCAAACTCTTTCTCTCTCTCTCTCTCTCTCTCTCTCTAAATTCACCCAGCGGCCTTGAAGCTGTTGCCTCACACCTTGTTCTTTAATAGATTGCTTCAGATCTTTCACACCACTTTAATGGCGTTTCACTTTTGTTATCTCCCCTTGTTATTACCCCGTCCTCTATTCTCTTATCTCCCTTTGCTTAACTTTGAAATAGCGTAACATGGCTTTGGTGGTGGTTTCTCTTCAAAACTTTATGTTTAACAATCCGTGTGTGTGTTTTTAAGGTTGAGCGGCGTTTATGTGCGTGCTTTCCGTTAGTGTTTTGTTTCGGATTTTTCATTGCCCTTATGCTTTGAGATAGACTCATATCCTTCTAATTTGTTGACTGATTGCTCCCCTTTTAATGTTGTGAGCTAATACAACATAGTGCCTTTTATCTGGTGAGCTCCCTGTAAACTTTCATTGTAGTCTCACTATTGAAAGGTGTTGCCTCCCACCTCCCTGATCCTCTTCTCACTAATAAATGGACGTTCTTGAATTTAAACCATTTACCACGCCCAACCAACTTAGATGGAAAGTCGTTTTGTACAACTTATAGATTGGCTGCTTTAGTTATTTCGTTTCACTTGTTTATCTTCAGCCTGTCTTCACTATCGCAAAGACAGCTAGTGACACAGAACTACACACTGGCAGATGCTGCTACGCTGCTAATACCAATTAGTTCGTATCTCATGACTTCTTTAGGACCAGTTACGTAGAAGATAAAAGTGGACTGTTTTGTGGGACTGAACAAACCCGACCTTACATAATGGCTGTAGTGACGAGTTTCATCATGGGAGAGGCGCCATGCAACTAAAAGAGGCCTGAAACAAAACTCTTTTCTAAGAACCAGTAACGAGATCGAAGCAAGCTAATGAATCGATGGGGGCAAAGTGGCTAAGTGGGGTCCTAGGTTCGAATCTCAGTGAAGATTGGGATTTTGAAATTCGAGATTTTTTAGGGCGCCCCTGAGTCCACCCACATATAGTGGATACCTGACTTTAGTTAAGGAAAGTAAAGGCGGTTGGTCGTTGTGCTGGCCACATGACACCTTGCTTGTCAACCGTTGGCAAACAGATGACCTTAACATCATCTGCCCCATAGATCTCAAGGTCTGAAAGGGGAACTTTATATATTATGTTAATGAAACGATGAGCAGCCAACAGCAAGGAACTTAACTCTTTCTCTCCGTAATTATTTTTCCACGTTTTGGAAGGAATTTGTTTTGCTCATTACTATTTCACTCCCCTGTTATGATTGGGCTTCAATAGCTTTGTTGCATGCTATAAGAAAATGTATTTGGTATAGAATTAAGGGGAATGCATGCTCTTTTTATATAATTCAAAGTAAAGTTTAAAAAAGTATAAATTAATTTAATTTAATGAGGTCAAAATCAACGATGGTATCGTCGATTAGGAGAGAAAGAGTTAACAGTAAGCCAAACGTGACAGACTTGATATGATACAGAGAAAAAAGAAGATAGGCGTGATACAAGAGGCACTGTGACAGTCTATCAGATACATGTACCGGTGGTGGGGGTTCATCTCACAAAATCTCCCACACCATAAATGATCACTCACAAAAATGACACTCGTGTTTATACTGGCTTTACACACACTCACTCCCATACACAAACGCCCACGCACACATGCATGTAATACAAATATTAGTTTAAGGGTTGTCACTTCGTTCGGAAATGTGTTGGGATTCGACCCTAACACCTCATCGTGTTGTCACGTGCGTCTTTTGTTTGCGTCTATATTTATTTTTAGGGGGGGGGGTGCGTCTTTGTGACGCCTGGTGCTGAATGTTTGTTGGCTTATGGCAATTAGTTTAAGTGATCTGTCCATACTAACTAACAGTTATTTCCTATAAGTGAAAATTTTTTAAAAGCCAGGTCCTTTTTTTATTTCCATTTTTTTTTCCACTTTAACATTAAAATCCTGGTCTACATCTGTGATCTTTTAGAACAAACAAAAGGGGCTAAATAATCTAGAAATCCTGTAAATGTATTCTCTAAAATGCTTCAAAATGTATGTAAAAGGAAAGCAAGGTCAGGGGTCAAAGTGCCAGAGCGAAACCGTGTTTACAATCACCTTTCTATAAATGTAGAAATCTAGTGGCTGCAAGAGCTCAATAGGTCAATAGGTCAATAGGAACTGTAAAACACTGAGAAAAGACATCAGCCATACAGTGGTTCAAACAAACTATCACAAGTAATCACAATAAAGCTCGAATAGAACTAATGGTGAGAGCGGAAGTAGATTCTGTCACAACATCGACAGCTTGAACACATGCATCGCACTCTTCCTTTAACACATGTACGTCTCCTAAAAGTGTGTTGTGTGTCTCTGAATTGTGTGTGTGCTTCTGTTAAACTTGTTCACTGGTCAAGTCTGCTAGCACAGGGAGGCGACATTTGCGGGTGGCGAACAGGAGCGACGCTATTTGGAGATTGTTTTGTTGCCTGTCATACAGTCGGGGTCTCTGTCGTTAGGTCTTCACGTCACATATCCCTTAGTTTGTTTTATCACTGGGGCACCACTCGTGATATGTCGGCCGATTTCTCCATCGTCCTTGTAATTTATGGAATATATGGAATAAGATATGTGCGTTTATCTAAATGTCTCCAATATCCAAATGCTGACCTTCATGTGTAGCTCAGGGTCCGGCGAAACTGTTATCACTGACAGGAAAAGGAGTAAGGGCGAGCAGCTGGCGCCTAAGCCAGTAGGCCTAAGCTTCGGACAGAAGGGGCTCGTTACTGTCGTCAGCCTTGGCTGGGTAGTGGGTACCCACCTAGGAAAAGGAAACTCTCTTGCGGCTCTATGAATAATGCTTCAAAGGGAGTCAACCCTTAAGAAAATTAAAGAGCCGGTGGCCCATAGGCAGCTTGCAGCACACAATTGTAGGTCCTGTCAGAACCTCTGACCATTGATCGGTGCCTGCCTTTCCTTTGCTGCGTTGAGAATAGTGAGCTACTGTGTGGACGAATCATTCTGAACATAGTTAATTTTCATGCATTCATCTCATTTCTTTTAGATGATCCATATTGTCAACATTCGCTTTATAACTAAGGAGGCCATAGTTAGATAGATAGACAGATTAGATAGATAGATAGATAGATAGATAGATAGATAGATAGATAGATAGATAGATAGATAGATAGATAGATAGATAGATAGATAGATAGATAGATGCTATTTAAATAAAATGACCTAGATGCAACGATCATTTGTAAAGCTTGACATTTAAACACAAATTGAGTTAGTAGGCCTACTACTAGCGCCTTTAGATTGTAACTACTATCAAAAGTATATTTTTGTGGGAAATTTGGAAAGATTGGTCCTGAAAATTCGACCATCAGTAAACTTAGCACCAGAAATTAGGAAAGATTGGTCCTGGAAATTCGACCATCAGTAAACTGAGCACCAGAAATTAGGAAAAGATTGGTCCTGGAAATTCGACCATCAGTAAACAGAGCACCAGAAATTACGAAAAGATTGGTCCTGGAAATTCGACCATCAGTAAACAGAGCACCAGAAATTACGAAAAGATTGGTCCTGGAATTTGACCATCAGTAAAATGAGCACCAGAAATTACGAAAAGATTGGTCCTGGAAATTCGACCATCAGTAAACTGAGCACCAGAAATTAGGAAAAGATTAGTCCTGGAAATTCGACCATCAGTAAACTGAGCACCAGAAATTAGGAAAAGATTGGTCCTGGAAATTCGACCATCGGTAAACTGAGCACCAGAAATTACGAAAAGATTGGTCCTGGAAATTCGACCATCAGTAAACTGAGCACCAGAAATTAGGAAAAGTTTGGTCCTGGAAATTCGACCATCGGTAAACTGAGCACCAGAAATTACGAAAAGATTGGTCCTGGAAATTCGACCATCAGTAAACTGAGCACCAGAAATTAGGAAAAGCTTGGTCCTGGAAATTTGACCATCAGTAAACTGAGCACCAGAAATTAGGAAAGATTGGTCCTGGACTTTTGACCATCAGTAAACTGAGCACCAGAAATTTAGCCATACGGAAAAATGTTCAACGGTAAAATAGGCACTTTTTGACTTGGCGGGGAAACAAAACAGTGAAATAGGAACCTTTAGATAAGGCGACACAATGTGTGACGGGTAAATGGGCGCCGAAAAATGGGCACCAGAAAAATGAACAGGCTTTAATAGTAATCTTAGTTTTTGAAGATAATTTGAATATTTTACATTTCTTCTTATCAGCTTGCTAATTCTACATCGGTTAAAAAAATAAATGTGAAAAATTGTTATCGAAAAGGGCTTAAACGATTTTCCAAGAAATTTGACAGTTTAAAGGGGGGGGGGGGGGAGAATCACTAGCTAATTTGCCGCACAGAATAAACGCTATTTGACTATTATTGTTTTTCAAAGTATCAAAGTATAATCTATTATATAAAGTAGAAAGTAAGGCGTATGTATGTATGTATTGTATGTATGTATTCACAGTATTGTATGTATGTATGTATGTATTGTATGTATGTATATATTGTATGTATGTATGTATGTATGTATGTAATAGTATGTATGTATGTATGTATGTATGTATGTATGTATGTATGTATGTATGTATGTATTGCATGGGCGTAGCCAGGATTTTTTTCGGGGGGGGGGGGGTTGGGGGGATTTTTTTTCTTCCTCCCCCCCCCCCCTCCCCGCCTCGAAAAAAAAATATATAGTTATATGTTTGTATGGATAAATGTGTGTGTGTGTGTGTACATAATTAATCTCTATTACATTCTGACCCTTCATTCTTTTGGAAGACGTTTATTGTGCCCTAGAATAGGTTCTTCCTGGAGTTAATGAAAAAATTGTAGACCCTTCGCACTTGCCAGCAAGCCCCGCCGCCAAGCACTATTTCTGGTATTGAAAGCCAACTAAATGCATATTCTGAGGTACCCACAGTACGATATTTTGCTATTAAAAAGTTTTATTTCAAAAACGTAATGTGCTATTCTTACTGACTTAGACCCTCCCGCGCCGTTCGGCGCATTTGCTGGCAAGCTGTTTCCACAAAATTCTGTCACTGGCAATGTCTGAAGCCTCTTCCCACCTGCTCTGAGGAACTCCATGAAAGTGTGGCGCCAAGTTGTACTAGGATGTTATCGCAACTCTTATTATGCGTAATTCATTTTGTAGGAGAACATGTCCCGCAAACCTCATGCGACGCTCTGTCACAACCTTGCTAAGGGATCGACTCCCATTTCGGTATAGGATTTCCTTGATTTCTATAACTGTTCCTAAAATCCGTCTTAGCCATCTTTGTAGAGCCACATTTAGTGCTTTTCAATTTTATTGCACTTTATTAATGGAGCCCAGCCACTGGTAGACATGTGTAACTTCTCTTGACTACGATCTTGAAATTAGGTGACTATTTTACTTTAGATGTTATATCGAAAAGGGAAGTTTTATCGTCAAAATTATCTGTTGGGGGGTTTTAAACCTCAAAACTATCTTGAGGGGTTTTAAATTTATAAAAAAGCCATCTGGAGGAGAGGGGTTCAAACTCATAACCCCACCATTGGCTTGGCTACGCTCAAAGAATTTTAGTCCGTAATTTGCTTTTTTTTTTTATTGAAGATGTATTTTTTAGCATCAAACCCCTCTGAAGGGAAATTTAAACTCAAAACACCCTATCGGCTTGGCTCATAGCATTTTAATTACGAATTTTTTAATTTATTTTTGAAGAATTATTTTTTCGCTTCAAACCCCACTGGCGGGGGTTTAAACTAAAAAAAACAAACTTTGGCTATGCTCATAGCATTTTGAGTGCGTAATTTGCTTTTTAAAAATATTGAATAGGTATTTTTAGCTTCAAACCAAGCTGAAGAGGGGTTTAAACTCAAAACCCCCTTTGGCTACGCTCGTACAGTTTAAATGTGTAATTTGCTTTTTTATATTGAAGAGGGGTTTATCGTAAGTTTGGAGAGGGGTTAAAAATCAAAATCTTCCTTAGATGTGCTCTTGGAATTTTGGGATTGTCGTTTGCATTTGTTTTTGTTTTATAGAGAGGGGGATTTAAATGCAAAACCCCCTGGTAGGGGGTTTTAAACTCAAAACCCCTGGTAGGGGGTTTAAAACTCAAAGCCCCCTGGTATGGGGTTTCAAACTCAAAACCCCTTGGTAGGGGGTTTCAAACTCAAAACCCCTAAAAACCCCTGGTAGGGGGTTTTAAACTCAAAACCCCTGCTAGGGGGGTTAAAACTCAAAGCCTCCTGGTATGGGGTTTCAAACTCAAAACCCCTTGGTAGGGGGTTTAAAACTCAAAGCCTAATGGTATGGGGTTTCAAACTCAAAACCCCTTGGTAGGGGGTTTCAAACTCAAAACCCCTGATAGGGGGTTTTAAACTCAAAACCCCCTTGGCTGTGCTAGGGCAAGTGATGGTTTAGTATTAAAATTTCACCTAAAATAAACAAAATTAAAGCAAAAGATCAGTCACTGAACTCCGACACCACCCCTGGCTACGCCCATGATGTATTGAATGTATGTATGTATGTATGTATGTATGTATGTATGTATGTATGTATGTATGTATGTATGTATGTATGTATGTATGTATGTATGTATGCATGCATGCATGCATGTATGTATGTATGTATATTTGGAATAGAAATAAAAAACCGCTTGACCAATCTTGATAAAACTTGGCAGAAACGTTCCTTGGGTACTAACTTAGACCGTAGCCCTAAAACAAACTTAATATACGATCTAATAGTTTCACTCATTCGCTTACATTTAATTAAAAAGGTCACGCATGCGCACGTGCAAAATGAACTCTATCCAAGCCAATATTTAACTCTAAATAACTCTAGGTCTAGATCTATGTCTAACTCAAGATCTACTTTATACTTTAACAAATTAACATACAAAATTAAGTCTATTCATTAATTTTAATCAAATATATGTAGCCCTACAAGCAAATGTTTTTATTTGAAAAAAAGAAATTAAATTGATGAACTATTTTGATAGTTCCATTTCACTTCTACTATTTGTACACATTCTCTTTACTTATAACATTATTGTTTCGTTTAATTGTTTACAAACAACTCTCAGTGACTCATCGACAGTTATACGCAAACAAAAAATCCCGCGGGTAATATATGTTTAGTATAATATATAACGGTTATAACCCTAACTCCTAACCGCAGTGGCAGTTTTTCTTTATATAATTTTCTATGAGTTAAATTTCAAGACATTCCAAGGGGTTTATAAAGGAGATTCCTGCTTACAGAGGTGACCACAAAAGAAAGAGAGAGAATCTACCCATGACGATCTACCCTAGAGGGTAAAATGTGTGTGTGTGTGCCTGTTGAATTATATTCAACTAGTTGTTTTTTTTTCTTGTCTTTTAAAAACATCAAGTCCACGGATCCAATCCAAATCAACTTCTGACGAACCATACTTTCCTAATTTGAGACCCTTCTGAAGTTGGGACCTTTTGCGCTACCACCGTGTGGGGTGGGTGGGGGGAAGGGGAGAATCTCGGCCTAGGGAGTCGGTCCGTTTTGTACCTACTCCTTGAACTTGGAGAAAAGTTGAAAGTTGGAAAGGGGAGAGAAGAAAGAAAAAAAAAAGAGACTAGGGAAGGGGAGAGAACTAAGGCTTTATTGGCAGTGAACGGTATCAAAAGAACTCTGCTACTCCCCCCTCGCTTCCCGACTCGCGTACAGTAGAAAGGTCCCGCTACGCGGTGGCAGCCAATCGCCATGGACGAGGGGGAGGTGAATGTGTTCGCGGAACGACTCATTGTTGTGGGAGGGGGGGTTTGATCTCGCCTAAGCGAGTCGAGCGAAGTTTTTGTGGTTTGTTATAGCAGTCATGAAGGAATCATGATTTCACGTAGTCGGATATACTTAGCCCTTCCAGCATGATTGCCTTGTTCTCTATTTCTGTTCTTCTCTGTGGATTAGTACACTCTAAAGGTAAGTTTAAAATACTTTTGATTAAACCTATTGCTCGTTCCATCTTAAATATTCCCACCGTCGCGTCTGCTTGGTTCCCTCCTTTTCCACCGCTCTCTCGCACTCTTTCTCTCAAGAAAAAAAAACAACACCTTCACCCTACTTTGTATTTCTATTGTTAGTGCCAATAGCAAGGTGCTTTGTTTACCAAAGTTTAGTGTCCCCTTTTAAGAGTTACCCCCCTGTCTCATGGTTTTAAAATGCTGAAAATGTAAATACACTTCTTGATCTAGATCTAGACACAGTTTAAGATCCAACTGCCTTAATTTAGGAATGAAGTTAGCTGTCCCTAAATCATTATATCCCAGGCACAATCAATGTATGCCACAGCATGATTCCGTAGAGCGCATTTTTACCTTGACGTGGTCTTTAAGAAAGAGAAATGTGATCGGCCGTGAAGTAGAAAGGTGAACATTGATTGAGTACAATCGTAAGTCAGGACCTGGGTTCGTGTGTGTGCCAGAGTGTGTGCGGGGAATGGGAAATTGTTATCAGTTGTAGGCATAGATATTTGTTTTATCGATGCGTTTGCTCTACTACATTGACTCTAGTCTTGATGGGTCTTAGGGCTAGGCTAGCAGACGACTCTACCCTGGTCTTATAGGCTAGTGTAAATGTGTCAATCAGTAAGCAAGAATAGATGCATTCTAGATCTAGTCTATATCGTTTATCGAATGTCGAGATCTATATCGAAATGTATCTGTATTGAGTATTGACGTGTTAAGATCTAGTCTGGATCTATATCGAAATGTCGAGATCTGTATTGAGTACTTGACATGTTAAGACCTAGTCTAGATCTATATCGAAATGTCTAGATCTGTATTGACATGTTAAGACCTAGACTAAATGCATGACGCGTAGGACGTAATCATCTTCTTTTTTGAAGTAACGTCTGTATTATATAAGATAAGATAAGATAAGATAGACTAGATCTATATCGAAATGTTGAACAGTGTCTAAATCTATATGGAAACTATTGTTAGAATCAGAAACCGATGGTGGAAGCATTCGACTATTATCTCTCCGTGATATGACCAACGATTCTATACTTCTAGTTCGCTATGCATATTGTCGAGATAAAAACATCTAGTTCTAGAGTCTAGGGCTTTGAGTTGTCACTTTGATGTGGTGACAGCCAATGGTGGCCAATCCTTAATATTTTTTTCCTGATTCAGGCCTCCATCTCATTACACCTGGACGGGTTCAAACAAGTTGAAAGTTATTGTATTAATAACATAAAACCAGAAGGCTAAACCAGGCCCTGTTTTAGGTAGCTCAATTCTCTATAATTTGGGCAAATGTTTTGCCATGTCTGTCCACCAAGAACTTAAACATTTGTTTGTAACAACAAAAAAAGAAAGCTATTAACTACATTTTAGTTCCCGCTCGCTGGACGTAACAGCGGTTTACACCAAACTAGGTTGATATGAAAAAAGTTTAGAATTATGACTAAAGAATATAGATCTCTAGCTAGACTACTAAATTGTTATATAATCAAAAGCAAAAATATATATACATATATAATATAGATTTTATAAATTTTAATAGATAAATGATATAGATTTTAGCTATAATAATCCAGTTCTTACTTAATTAAGATTTATGTGGTCAAAACATAAGATAACAATCGGTTTGGTTATTGATGGGTTTAACTTTATGACATTAAACGAGAAAAATATAAATAATAGTTAAAACAAAAACAAAGCCTTTATAAGGGGAAAACATTCAATTAATGTCAATTTTCTCAATGCTTGCTAGATTCATTTCCCTTTTTCTATATAAAACAAACATTAATTCATAACCGCTAATGAAATAATTTGTTGTTTTATTTTTAATTGATTCGTGTGTTGTCATTGCCAATGAATAATAATGCAAAGTTTTAATTTGATCCGAGAAGGGGAAGTGGAAGAAAAACATTAAAAACAATCCTGACAGACAGACAGACAGTTAGTTAATATAAACCTTGTAAAAAATGTAGAATGTCTGACCAGGGATACTCACATTTTAGAGACTGTTCGGGACTAAGGCTCTAAAATTCATTTTAAAAAAAGATCTAGCTGTAATCGGCCTACAAAACAATATAAATAGGTCTTGTTAAGATACCATTTATATTTACTCGATATTTTGATACGTTTGATCAAACATTAGGACAGAGACGAGAAAGACACAATTTACACAGCTTAGAGACGTTAGTCATTGGCTAGACCACTATTAGAATGTGTCTTCTGTTTGGGACACCTCAACTCAGCTCAACAAAACTTTAACAAATTAGAACAACACAAAATAGAACCGTGAGATTTATGACAAACATTCACATTTGACTACAGTAACACCTTTACGGAAATTACTAAATTTAGTAATATTATGTAAAACACTGAACCATAATTTACACATAGAAAAAGAAAAAAAAAGAAAGAAAAAAAAATCACATTCTATTAAA